>SJYQ01001652.1:224173-234189 GCA_006410935.1 Redunca redunca | reverse complement strand
CTCCTTAGTACTTAACTCAGCTTCCTTCACTAATCAGTATGTAATTTTCAACTTAAGACATCCCACAGGATTGGAAAAGATAAGCGAAAAAGAATTCATTAACAGCCTATAATATTATGCTATGAAAACAGAAAGCAGATTTTTATGTCTCTGTGGAAAGTACATTAACAATACAATTTAATTTCTGCATTTGGTCTCTAAGCAAGAAATGTAATTCACACAGGGCTGCTTTCTTTCTGAAAGCACATTCTAATCATCATACCAGGAAGTCATTCCTCATCTTAATGCTGACACATTTGATGCATTAACACAGAACATGTAGCTTACGTTTCCTGCTGATCTCCTATTATGTCACTTAGTCTTCTCAGGAGATACCTGTCTTGAAAATATGGGAAAGAAAGACAAATGGAAACTTCAAAGAGAGAGGCATGTTTGTTGTGTTTTCAACCCAAGACATATACTGGATATATTGACACTAAGTGAGAAACATAAAGCTTATTTCCTTCCAACTCAGAGCACAAAGAAAAACAACACAAAATTAAGCAAGGACAGGATGCAGGATGCTTGGGGCTGGTGCACGGGGATGACCCCAAGAGATGTTATGGGGTAGGAGGTGGGAGGGGGTTTATGTTTGGGAACACATGTACACCCGTGGTGGATTCATGTCAATTTATGGCAAAACCAATACAGTATTGTAAAGTAAAATAAAGTTAAAATAAAAATTTAAAAAAAAATTAAGCAAGGAAAAAAATCCCCATATTTTAATTATAAACTTAAAAAGATAAAATAATCTTTTGAAACACTTTCTGCAAGGTCACATTGTTTAAAAAACAAATGAAATTAAGCTGCTTGAGTAGCAGGAAATTCAATTTTAGATGGAATCTCTCAGCCTGATCACATCCATCTTTCCAACAAGGATATCATTTACTGATTCTTCCTGCCTTTAGTATTGCTTTTCTTAATTCCAGCTGCTTGTGCTGGCATAGTTAGCTGAATTTCATTGCCTCTGTCTTACATTTTATTCTTCAATCTTTCAAAAGCTTGTGCAAGGGAAACAACAAAAAATATTACCTTGCCCATAATATTTGTGCAGTAAACAGTCTTGGGATAGTTAAAAGTAGAAGTAATGTAACAGAGAGCAAATCTCACTCCTTGAATAGGTTGTAGTTGTTCAGTCACTAAGTCATGTCCAACTCTCTGCAACCCCATGGACTGTAGCACACCAGGCTCTTCTGTCATATCTTTTGCCTTTTCATACTGTTCATGGTATTCTTGCAGCAAGAATACTGGAATGGTTTGCCATTTCCTCCTCCAGTGGACCCAGTTTAGTCAGAACTTTTCACTATGACACATCTATCTTGGGTGGCCATGCATGACATGGCTCGTAACTTCATTGAATTACACAAGCCCCTTCACCATGAGAAGGCTGTAATCACATATTGTATTTGCTTACATTTTTTCTTTTAAAGAAATCAATTGCACATTCTGTCATCAATTCATTTTCTAAATCTAGAGATTGTTGTAAATTACATGTTTTAATGTAGCTTCCTATATCTAAATCTGTAATCATATTGCTGTTGATATGTGTATCTCCATCTATCCTTCTATATGTAACTTTTAAACTCAAAACTTAAATTTTAAGATATAAACATTTTTCAGCCAAGAATAACCTTGGCCACTACTGATTTTAATTATTACTTTTGGAATAATTTCTTTTTAAGTTTTCTAACTAAAACAACTTTATTAACATAAGTCTTCTACTAAAATGCAAAGGCACAATCTATTTAAAAAAAAAAACTTCCACCACAATTTATTGCCTTATCACTGTTAGTCTGTTAGCACTGTGATAATGATTTCAACTCCCTGTACTATCCCAGATCAATTTCTGTACTTCATAATAATAGTGGTTGCAATTTCTGTCTGAGTTTTCATGACCTAAAATAAATCAACTTGAATTTTCAGTATTCTAATACATTTAATGATCTTTCATTATAATAGCACACATATTAAACATCACAAAATTAAAAATCAAAGAAATGTAATGAGTACAAATAATTATATTTGTTAACTTCATTGAAAGCCTTGAGTAAAATACAAAAGATAAACATTAAATTTTGCATCTAATAATAATAGACTTATGGACTATAATCCATAATAGACTTATGGTCTGTATAGTAAAGGCTATGGTCTTCCCAGTGGTCATGTATGGTTGTGAGAGCTGGACCATAAAGAAGGTGAAATACCAAAGAATTGATACCTTCGAACTGTGGTACTGGAGAAGACTCCTGAAAGTCCCTTGGACAACAAAGAGATCAAACCAGCTGATCTTAACGGAGAGCAACCCTGAATATTCACTGGAACGACTGATGCTGAAGCTAAAGCTCCAGTATTTTGGTCATCTAATGGGAACAGATGATTCATTAGGAAAGTCCCTGATGCTGGGGAAGATCAAGGGCAGAAGGAAAATAGGGCATCAAAGCATGAGATGGCTGGACAACATCAATGATGCAATGAACATGAACTTGGGCAAACTATGGAAGATGGTGAGGGACAAGGAGTCCTGGCATGCTGCAGTCCATGGGGTCACAAAGAATCAGACATTACTGAGCAACTGAACAAAAACAACACAGTATTAACTATAACATAGACACTGTGATGTACATCAGATCTGCAGAATTTATTTTTGATTTACAGCTGTTTTTACCATCTTCCTTTTATCTATCCTATATTTCACAACTGATATCAGTTCTCAGTGTCTGCAAATAAATGAAATCATTTGGTATAATTTATGCCTAACTGTATTCAATTCTCTTTAACTCAGCAGGCCCCAAACTGAACCCCTAATCCTATCTTCGGCAAGATTGTTACGTGCTTCTATGTTTCTTATTGAATGATCTTCCATTCATTTATATGATTAAATCAGTAATTAAAAGACATCTTTTATTCATCTATTTCCCTCAGCCACTGTATGTCCCCCTGGAGAAAGGAATGGTAACCCAGTCTAGTATTCTTGCCTAGAGAATCCCATGGACAGAGAAGCCTGGAGGGCTAGAGTCCATGGGGTCACAAAGAGTCGGACATGACAGAATGATTAACACTTCACTTCACTGAATATTCAATTGATTTTAAGTTTTTAAAATAATTTTACCCCCTAAATAGCTGCCAAGCCTGTCTACTTTTTCCCTTCCTCATTGCCAGTATCGTTTCTGTTGTTCAGTCTCTAAATCATGCCTGATTCTTTGCAATCCCATGAACTGAAATATGCTAGGCTTCCCTGTCCTTCACTCTCTCCCAGGGTTTGCTCAAACTCATCTCCATTGATTCAGTGATGGCATTCAACCATCACTACCTCTGTCGCCCCCTTCTCCTCTTGCCCTCAATTTTTCCCAGCATCTGGGTCTTCTCCAATAAGTTCACCCTTTGCATCAGGTGTACAAACTATTGGAGCTTGGGCTTCAGCATCACTCCTTCCAGTGAATATTCAAGGTTGATTTCTCTTAGGATTGACCGGTTTGACCAACAGTCAGGGCTGTCCAAGGGACTCTCAAGAGACTTCTCCAGAACCACAATTCAAAAGCATCAATTTTTCGTCCTTCAGAATTCTAACATCTATACATAATTACTAGAAACAACCATAGATTCAACTATACAGACCTTTGTCAGCAAAGTGATATCTCTACTTTTTAATACTCTGTTTAGGTTTGTCATAGCTTTTCTTCCAGGAAGTCTTTTAATTTTGTGGTTGCAATCACCATCCACAGTGATTTTGAAGCCCAATAAAATTAAATCCACCACTGTTTCCAGTTTTGCCCCATCTATTTGCCTTGAAGTGATGGAACCAGAAGCCATGATCTTCATTTTTTTGAATGGTGAATTTTAAGCCAGTGATATATAACAAACTATAGTTTATTTCTTGAATTATTAGCACATATTCTTAAACAGTTTTCCCTTTCTCTGTTTTG
The DNA here is from genome assembly GCA_006410935.1 of Redunca redunca. Taxonomy (NCBI): domain Eukaryota; kingdom Metazoa; phylum Chordata; class Mammalia; order Artiodactyla; family Bovidae; genus Redunca; species Redunca redunca. Next base: position 230,227 of record SJYQ01001652.1, on the reverse strand, counting down.
CGTCCATCCATTCATGTTTTACACTGCAGCTATTGTGGTCTTCTAAAATGCATTTATGATTCCTCATTTCTCTCAGTGTTGTGTAAACTTAATGACAGAATCACCAGTATCATGAGCATAATTCCTTTTACATATATGTTTGGTCTGATCACTCTGTTGGAGAAGGGAGAGGCTACCCACTCCAGTATTCTTGGGCTTCCCTTATGGCTCAGCTGGTAAAGAATCTGCCTGCAGTGAGGGAGACCTGAGTTCAATCCCTGGGTTGGGAAGATCCCTTGGTGAAGGGAAAGGCTACCCACTCCAGTATTCTGGCCTGGAGAATTCCATGAACTGCATAGTCCATTCAGTTCGGTTCAGTTCAGTCGATCAGTCGTGTCTGACCTTTTGCGACCCCATGAATCGCAGCACACCAGGTCTCCCTGTCCATCACCAACTCCTGGAGTTCACTCAGATTCACATCCATAGAATCAGTGATGCCATCCAGCCATCTTATCCTCAGTCTTCCCCTTCTCCTCTTGGCCCCAATCCCTCCCAGCATCAGAGCTTTTTCCAATGAGTCAACTCTTCGCATGAGGTGGCCAAAGTACTGGAGTTTCAGCTTCAGCGTCATTCCTTCCAAAGAAATCCCAGGGTTGATCTCCTTCAGAATGGACTGGTTGGATCTCCTTGCAGTCCAAGGGACTCTCAAGAGTCTTCTCCAACACCACAGTTCAAAAGCATCAATTCTTCGGCGCTCAGCCTTCTTCACAGTCCAACTCTCACATCCATACATGACTACTGGAAAAACCATAGCCTTGACTAGACGGAACTTAGTTGGTAGAGTAATGTCTCTGCTTTTGAATATGCTGTCTAGGTTGCTCATAACTTTTCTTCCAAGGAGTAAACGTCTTTAATATCATGGCTGCAGTCACCATCTGCAGTGATTTTGGAGCCCCAAAAAAATAAAGTCTAACACTTTCCACTGTTTCTCCATCTATTTCCCTTGGAGTGATGGGACCAGATGCCATGATCTTCATTTTCTGAATGTTGAGCTTTAAGCCAACTTTTTCACTCTCCTCTTTTACTTTCCTCAAGAGGCTTTTTAGTTCCTCTTCACTTTCTGCCATAAGGGTGGTGTCATCTGCATACCTGAGGTTATTGATATTTCTCCCGGCAATCTTGATTCCAGCTTGTGTTTCTTCCAGTCCAGCCTTTCTCATGATGTACTCTGCATATAAGTTAAATAAGCAGGGGGACAATATACAGCCTTGACAGACTCCTTCTCCTANGGACCTTAGTCAGCAAAGTAATGTCTCTGCTTTTGAATATGCTATCTAGGTTGGTCATAACTTTTCTTCCAAGGAGTAAGCGTCTTTTAATTTCATGGCTGCAATCACCATCTGCAGTGATTTTGTAGCCCCCAAAAATAAAGTTTGGCACTGTTTCCACTGTTTCCCCATCTATTTCCCATGAAGTGATGGGACCGGATGCCATGATCTTCATTTTCTGAATGTTGAGCTTTAAGCCAATATATGTATATATGTATCTACAAGTACATGCATATTTAGGAGCTGATTGTAGTTTGAAGATAAAGAAATTGTTTCCAGCCAAGATGTTAAAAACATAAAGTAATTTATTTTATTTTGCTAAAAACTATCAAAAATGACTTTTATTTCATTTACTGAAAATACTAAATAGCAACTACCCATCAAGAAATTACAATAAAAACTCAGAGTAATCTCTAAAATAGATTTTAAAAACTTCATCTACACACTTCAGTGTTAGCACTACTTAATCTTCTTACAAATGCAATTTCAAAGTTTTATTTTTGTCTACAAGTTTTGTTTTTCTATTTGACATGTATCATTCATATGTGAAAAAGCTAATATTTATCCACCAGAGCTAACTTTAGTGCATTGTTTAACTCTCTGTATCCTTCAGATACAGTTATAGAACTTGTTTATTAATTTCCAGAAAGTAAAGTAGGTGGCAATATGACAATTTTAAAACAATGTCTATAATTATGTTTCCCTGGGATTATAGAATTGTTTTCTGAAACATAATCATTTCCCCATAAAATATGACTTTAAGAGTAATAAAAATCTTATTTTGCTCAGCCATGCAATTAAAATTAAAATGTTTATACCAAACACCATTATGTTCTCTGAAAATTATAGACACTGCAATTGTTCTTTAAAAGTGTAACCTTGCTTTGACAATGACAATTCCAATATTAGCTATACAATAGTGTTTGAGATCAAGAAAATGTAGAATACAGCAATGACACAGTCTATAAGTGAGAAAAACTCACCAACATTGTCACATCAACATTAGCAGTTTTATTCATGCAAAACACCTGTGGCGGATTTATGACGATGTATGGCAAAACCAATACAATATTGTAAAGTAATTAGCCTCCAATTAAAATAAATAAATTTATATTAAAAATAACTAAAGAGATCAACTTCATTGCTATTCCAAAAAAAATAGAATTCTTATAATATGAATAAAATTAAGTCTATTCATTTACTTACACTTGTTTAAAGGAGGAGCTGCCTGCTGCTGATGCTACTGGTGGTGTTACCTACCCACCCCAGGAATCCCCTCAACCCCATCACCCTCTACCGGAGGCACCTCTGTGACGGCTCTTCAGCACCCAGTTCCCTGGGAGCCGTTGCTTTTAGATCTTGATGCAGGTTCAGATCCTGCCGGGAAAATGTCTCATGAATTTTCCTTGGCAGATGCACTATCTGAACCTACCCTGCCAAAACCTCTGCTGTGAGTAATACAAAACCTGACCAACCTCCTGAAGGTTGGCTGGGTTCCAACCCTTGGAATAACCCAAGTACTCCACTTTCTATGTGCCTGGACTCCACCAAGTGTAGCACCCTCCACTCTGCATTTTGGGCCCACAGCAATAGAATGTCTTCCTCTGTGCCTCCCACGAGACCACCTCATGGATCCATGGCACCCCTTTCTCCTTCTGGGCCATCACACCCCAACCTGTGGGTCCTTATCCAGCTCTAACTGTGCCAGGCCCTGGGTTAAAAGGGCCATAACCTACATGGACTTGTGTTTTTTCAAGAACTGCCAAGACAATATGGTGCACACACAGATCCAAATGCAGCTGGCCCTTTAGGCCCATGGGGAACCATGTATTCTGGACTGTGGGCACCGAGAATGGGAGGGCAGTATCGTACCCTTCATATACCACATCCATCTCCAGGTCCATATTCTGATCCTCCTCCCCACAAGCACCAGAGGCAGCACCACCTATCCCATGGGGCACTGTTCTACCAGGATCCAGGGGACCACCAGTGCCATATCCTGCCCCTTCAGGATCATAGCCCTCCTCAGGACTCTATTCCATTCCCTATAATCCTTTCCAAGTGACTTCAGGACTCCACTCAGATGCCTGGTGGTGCCCATGCAAATGTTTAATTCATTTAACATGCATTAATATCCCCACAGGGCTTTCCTGGTGGCTCAGACAGTAAAGAAACCACTTGCAATGTGGGAGACCTGGGTTTGATCCTTAGGTTGGGAAGATCCCCTTGAGAAGTGAATGGGCTATCCACTAGAGTATTCTGGCCTGGACAATCCCCATGGACAGAGGAGCCTGGCAGGCTAGAGTCCGTGGAGTTACAGAGTCTGGCACAACTGAATGACTTTCACACACACACAATATTCCCACAAGCACAACTGAAATATTGTTTCCAGTTTGGGATGGAAGATCTAAACAACAAAAACCTTAAAAAAAAGAAAGAAAGAAAGAAACCAAAAGATGTGTGTTTATAAAATAAAAGTAAATTTCAAGCTTCAGGCAAATTTAGATAAAGTATTTAAAAGGATGGAAACAAAAGTATTCCTTGTTTCAAGCCAGAAAAAAATCCCCCAAGATCCCCAAAAACTTTGTAATGTAGTAAGCAGTGTCCTCAACAACATCCTTGAGATAAACTCAGAAATCTGTTTCACTGGACTTTTTGTTTGTTTGTTTGTTTGTTTTAAAATTTCTCAGTAATGTTTTACAGAACCACAACAAAGCACAAAGTTCAATAAAAGTAATTTCTGCCAGTCTGGCTACATATAGACGTAGATTTTTAGAGAATCCATGTCTCTGAATGTGTTATGTTGTCCACCTTTCATGCAACTGTCCAAATGTTTCTCAGGCAAGATTTTGTTAGATCTTTAGCAGTATTAAACTCAAGATTATACAACTCTTCTGCATCACCAGTTATGTGTAATGTGTGTTTTATTGCCAGCCAATCTGGAGTGAGGTTGACATCACAGTTGAGGACCCTGTCTTGGGCAGGGTCAGAGTCTCCTTAGGGGAAAAAATCCATTTATTCTTAACAAAGTACGAATCAGATGTCCATCCAGATTAATCAACCATCCACTTCAACTGTAAGAGAGAAAATCTTAATAAAGTGCTTTTAAAATTTCTTTTCATTAGTAGAAATGTTATATATATATATATATACACACACATATATATNGATGTGAGAGTTGGACTGTGAAGAAGGCTGAGCACCGAAGAATTGATGCTTTTGAACTGTGGTGTTGGAGAAGACTCTTGAGAGTCCCTTGGACTGCAAGGAGATCCAACCAGTCCATCCTAAAGGAGATCAGCCCTGGGATTTCTTTGGAAGGAATGATGCTAAAGCTGAAACTCCAGTACTTTGGCCACCCCAAGCGAAGAGATGACTCATTGGAAAAGACTCTGATGCTGGGAGGGATTGGGGGCAGGAGGAGAAGGGGACGACAGGGATGAGATGGCTGGATAGCCTCACTGACTCGATGGACGTGAGTCTGAGTGAACTCCGGGAGATGGTGATGGACAAGGAGGCCTGTCGTGCTGCGATTCATGGGGTCACAATGAGTCAGACACTACTGAGTGACTGAACTGAACTGGACTGAATTTTATTTTAAACCATGGCAAGCAGTTAATAGTCTTCATTTACAAAATTAAAAAAATAAAACAAGAATTTAAAAAAAAAATATTTAGGTTTAGGCCTCCAAAATCAAGTTTCAGACACTGTTCAGTGTTCAATCCAAAGACATGCTGTGTTTCCTTCTTTAGTAATAGATCCTGAATTTGCAAGATAAAGTATGGTAATGTCCTTAAGAAAACTGAGTCCCTCCTCCAGACCTAGAGATAAAAAGAAATTAGTTTAAAGTCTAATATAATTAACTAATGCATGCCAAGGCCATATAAATGCCTGTATGGGATTCTCTCTGGGACTTTCAGAATTATTGCTCTTAGATAAAGTAATTAATTTGAACATTCCTGTCTCCAGAATGCTTGCTGTGTAAGTAATAAACAGTGTTATTATTTAAGTCATTTTATAGGATATTGTGAAAATACACCTCTTTTTGCTACCATTAAGGCAGTTATGTCAAGAAAAAGTTAGAATGTTGAACATTATATCCACTCTCTTTAAAATTTTCCCTTGATATGATGAATATATATGATTGAGAGAAATATAATGCCAAATTTGTAAAATTTTCTAGAATCCCTTGCCTCAAGGCTTGACTACCTTAGCGAAAATAAAAGTTGATAATATATTTTTATAATTTCTTTAAATCCATAGACACGTGTTAATATTGAATAAGTTAGAGTTTTCACTTATCAAAATAAAAACTGCAAATACAAAACTCATAAAATATTTTTATAAATTTAAGATTATTTTGAAAGATTTTCTAATTTAACTGTTAACATTATTGTATGGCTTCTGTGGTGGTTCAGATGGTAAAGAATCTGCCTGCAATGTGGGAGACTCAGGTTTGACCCTGGATCAGGAAGATCCTCTGGAGAAGGGAATGGCTACCCACTCCAGTATTCTTGCTGGGAGAAATCCAAGGACAAAGGAGCCTGGCGGGCTATAGTCCATGGGGTCACAAAGAGTTGGATATGACTGAACAACTAACACTGTTATTGCATAGTTCAAGGAATTTTAGAACAAAAAAAATTGCCTCTGGGTAAGTAGAATAGGTTTATATAGAAACATTTGAGACTATAAACCTGGGTTCCTTTAAGTCCAAAAAAAAAAACCAAACGTTTAAAGTGTTCTTTTT
>SJYQ01001652.1:174917-199725 GCA_006410935.1 Redunca redunca | reverse complement strand
AGGGACTGTTCATCTTTCTTACCTTTTATCAAAAAAGTGGTATGAATATATTATACACATTACAAATAACATTTTTCCTTATAATAGACCTATGAAACAGAGAAAAAAAATAAAAACTTCGCCAAATATTGATCATGAACATTGCATCCAAAGTAATCCAAAATTAAAATCAATAGGTCAAGAAGAATTTTAACATTAGTAAGGTTTCCAAATTGCATAACAGCATTGTATAGCAACAAATTAGAAAAATCAAGTACACTTCATCCAGGAAAACCAAAAGCGACTTAAATAATTCCAAAGAATGTGTGTGTGTGTGTGTGTATGAATACCTAAAATGGATCAATTTACTGAAGATACATTCTAATCAAAATAAATAATTTAAATAAAATACTTTTAAAAAGAGACAACTTTATTTCCTTCATAGCTTGAATGCCCATGTAACCAACATTTGTTAAATTCCTACATTGGCCAATTACTGTGGCAAATTCTGTGAGTAAAAATATTTAGTGAAATTAGATGATTGCCCTTCATAATTTTGATACCACTTTGGGTGAGGATATAGAAGCTGCAGAGATAAAAGGCACACATGTTGAGGTAAAGCAGGAGAGGATTTTTGTGATAAAACACAAGAAAAGTACGATAAGGAAGAAATGAACTTTGCAAAAGGAGCCTTTACTCCCACTCATTTCCAGTCAGGAGACTGAGCTTATTACCAATTCAATTCTAGGTCAACAATATCTCCATTGGAATGTCAGATAATTCAGGATTGGAATTCTGTGGTCTATAGCTTTGTCTAAATCATCTTTTGTTCAAAATATTCCCATTTATTAATCAAACCAGTCATGCCTGTTGTTTATGATTAAGTATTGGAAAAGTTAGTGGAGTTTCTTAAAATTTGACACACTATAGGTGACAACCAAGTACATTAAGTAATTGAAATTCTAGACTATGTCTAGCCCTGGGATACTGCATCAAAAAAAAAAGAAAGCTGGGATTATGTAAGGGAAAATCTCGCTTATGGTTTGAGAAGACAGAGCTGTGATGGTGGCTAATATTCTTGATGATAATCGTCATTGGCAGCCTGTGTAAAGCCTGCTGAGCCACAAACAAAGGTTTGTCTGAGTGAGACAGATTATGAGAATCTCAAATTAAAGTTTAGCCATTAAAAACAAATGACAGAAATTTGAAAGAAACAACCAGAACCTGAGTTTAGTAAGATACACTCTTAAAGTGTATTAAAATTGGCCTGGTAAATGGACCAAGGGAGACTCAGGTAGACCAAGTAAATATTACAGACCAAGAGGTTCAGCCTGATTTTTCTGCAATCCCAAAAGTTATCTTCAATATGTCGTCAGTAGAAAGTAGATTTTGAAATCTATAAATTGATGCCATATTCTTCTCCAAGTGGAGGAAAAGATCTTAAAGACTACCAAGCATATAGGCACAGAGTTGAATAATGGGTTAACTTGCAGATAGGTTATTATTATTGCAGGTATGGGTATGATTGAAACAAACAAGAACTTAGACTACATGTTTCCACCATCAGCCCATAGTTGAAGCCAGAGAATGGAAAATGTAGAAATTGGAAGGAAGCACACATTTCTTTGAGTAAGCTGAGTTCCTTTGCATATCTCCTTGAAATCCCCTCAGTACTGTGGCAGGAATCTCATAGCCTGTTAACTAGGAGTTTTCATAGAAATCAAACCTTCTCTTGTTTTATACCTTTATGTGCTGCTTGAAACTTATACTATCTGTCTGAATTGTCAATCTGGAGTTTGAGCCACAGTAAAGATCCTTAAAACTTACGTGTCATTATCTAAGTGTTTTAATGTTACTTTAGAGCAAATATACAAACAGACACTGAGTGTTTAATATGGCAATCAAAACATAGGTTAAGAATAATAATTCATGAATCGCTCTATATAACTACTGGCCTGAATCTTATCATAGGGTTTATAGTTGTTTGTTAGCTATTTAGACAATCAAGCCTCTCTTTAGTTGACAATATTTAGATCAAACACAGTAGATTTCTGTGAGTTAATTGTGTGTGTGTATATTTTTGGTTGTTAAAAAAATAATTGGGTGTCTGTTCTCTTACTGTTATTATTCTTCTAATTAAAAAGCAAAAAGCCTTTCTCTTTAAAATCTTAATAGTCACAGTTCTCTTTCTTACGTTTAATATTTTAGCTTATATTTTCTAAATGGCTTATCAGTCAAAATGTCAACTGTCTTCCATTCCACTTTTCATTTAATTTCCTCCCCAATTGGATTATAAACCGTTCTCAGCATGTGAGAAGCAGGTGTGCCTTCAATATAAATATCATGTTTTACATTGTGTTTGGCTCAAATAGGCAATCCATAGATAAAATTTTGACTGACTCAAGTATCAAGTTCAATATTTCAGAAACCTTCTTCAGTTTTATAGATGTTATGACCTAATTGATCTTCGCATAGATGAATAGGGTGGCTTACTTCATGTGATATTCATTTATATTTATATTAATACAGCCTTTAAAGTATGCAAATATGATGACCTATTAGTTATATACTATCTTTATCTAATCCTATAAAATCACTATCTTATCTAACTAAGGCATTATTTAAAGTACTTTTTAAATATTTAATAGTTTCATATATTAGCAAAATGTTTTTTAAAAAGCATGTGAATATTTATTATGCATGATTATTTAATTCTAAAGAAAACCACATTTATTCATTTCATGGTGCAGAGATCAAAACATATGCTCTACTTCAACTAGACTGCCTTGCAATATTAACCACATAACATGATCAGAGATTTAAATATACTCTAACACAAACTGACAATATTAATTCCAAATGCATGTGGCTTTTCTAATTAGTCATAAACTTTACTTGAATAAGCTACTGAAGCATAAAGTAAAAGAAAAGAAGTAGTTCTTGGCAGGAAATGGAGTTTATTCCTTTAATTTACTCAAAAAAAAACCAACATAGTACAATATGTAAATCATGAGAGTAATATAAACAGAGAAACATGCAGAATATTACTTTATGAAATTTTGGCTGTGTCATAAGTAAAGAAATAAAAAATAAACTAAAAATATATAAAGGCTTTTATAGTAATTATTTTAACCTAAATATGATTATTTAGCTACAAATGGACTTCTAAAAGTGTTTTTGGAATTATTCTTAAAGCTGTTTACCCAGGAGACTGTATCTTTTTATGCTGTCATTTCAGTCATGTCCAACTCTTCGCAACCCCATGGACTGTAGTCCATCAGGCTCCTGTGTCCATGGGATTGTCCAGACAAGAATATTGGAGTCGGTTGCCATGTCCTTCTGCATAATTTATTATAATAGTGCCTTAAAAAGAAGAAATTTCTTTATGAATTGTGCTTAATATACTGAACACTTTTCATTAAGAATTAGTTTTACATAAAGAATAAAATTATAATTTTTTAAAAAAAACTACAATTTTTAAAATGGCCACCTGTGATAACTCCAAATTCCAGTAATACTAATGTCCTACAGAAAATAATGTGCTTCAACAGTCATGCACCCATCATGCTGTTACATGGTACAGATGACATGAGAGAAACATGATCATTTTTGAGGCTCTTATGTCAGTGTGCACTTTCAGCCCTGTGTTATTTTACAGAGGTGGTTTATTTTTAAATAGAAAATGAGTGAGTGAATAAATGAATGGATGAATTCCCTGGGGTTTGGAAGTGTGTTTCTTACCCTCACAGCTTATTCCATTCTAGAACTTGCCAGTGTTGACCAATGAGTTCCTTCATTTTCCTGACATGTAGTCCCCATCAGTGATAAAGATATCAAGACTTCTGGAGCTCAGTCATATCTTGCTTTTCTCTCCTTTTATATCCCCAATAAAGGGGGGATAATATTTTCTCTCTAATTGTGGGAAAGAGCGTCATATTGGTTTTGCTCAATGGCCTTGGAATATCAATCAGTTCAGTTCAGTTCAATCACTCAGTTGTGTCTCACTCTTTGAAATGCCATGAATCGCAGCACCCCAGGCCTCCCTGTCCATCACCAATTCCTGGAGTTCACTCAGACTCACATCCACCGAGTCAGTGATGCCATCCAGCCATCTCATACTCTGTTGTCCCCTTCTCCTCCTGCCCCCAATTCCTCCCAGAATCAGAGTCTTTTCCAATGAGTCAACTCTTCACATGAGGTGGCCAAAGTACTGGAGCTTCAGCTTCAGCATCATTTCTTCCAAAGAAATCCCATGGCTGATCTCCTTCAGAATGGACTGGTTGGATTTCCTTGCAGTCCAAGGCACTCTCAAGAGTCTTCTCCAACACCACAGTTCAAAAGCATCAATTCTTTGGTGCTCAGCCTTCTTCACAGTCCAACTCTCACATCCATACATGACCACTGGAAAAACCATAGCCTTGACTAGACGGACCTTTGTTGGCAAAGTAATGTCTCTGCTTTTCAATGTGCTATCTAGGTTGTTCATAGCTTTTCTTCCAAGGAGTAAGCGTCTTTTAATTTCATGGCTGCAGTCACCATCTGCAGTGATTCTGGAGCTGCCCCCCCCCCACCCCCCGCCAAAAAAAAAGTCTGACACTGTTTCCACTCTTTCCCCAACTATTTTGCATGAAGGGATGGGACTAGATGCCAAGATCTTCATTTTCTGAGTGTTTAGCTTTAAGCCAACTTTTTCACTCTCCTCTTTCACTTTCATCAAGAGGCTTTTTAGTTCCTCTTCACTTTTTGCCATAAGGGTGGTGTCATCTGCTTATCTGAGGTTCTTGATATTTCTCCCGACAATCTTGATTCCAGCTTGTGCTTTTTCCAGCCCAGGGTTTCTCTGATTTACTCTGCATATAAGTTGAATAAGTAGGGTGACAATATACAGCCTTGACATACTCCTTTTCCTATTTGGAACCAGTCTGTTGTTCAATGTCCAGTTCTAACTGTTACTTCCTGGCCTGCATATAGATTTCTCAAGAGGCAGGTCAGGTGGTCTGGTATACCCATCTTTATCNCTTGACTTCACATTCCAGGATGTCTGGCTCTAGGTGAGTGATCACACCATCGTGATTATCTGGGTCGTGAAGATCTCTTTTGTACAGTTCTTCTGAGTATTCTTGCCACCTCTTCTTCATATCTTCTACTTCTGTTAGGTCCATACCATTTCTGTCCTTTATCCAGTCCATCTTTGCATGAAGTGTTCCCTTGGTATCTCTAATTTTCCTGAACAGATCTCTAGTCTTTCCCATTCTGTTGTTTTCCTCTATTTCTTTGCATTGATTGCTGACGAAGCCTTTCTTATCTCTTCTTGCTATTCTTTGGAACTCTGCATTAAAATGAGTGTATCTTTCCTTTTCTCCTTTGCTTTTCATTTTTCTTCTTTTCACAGCTCTTTGTAAGGCCTCCCCAGACAGCCATTTTGCTTTTTTGCATTTCTTTTCCATGGGGATGGTCTTGATCGCTTTCTCCTGTACCATGTCATGAACCTCCGTCCATAGTTCAGCAGGTACTCTATCTATCAGATCTAGTCCCTTAAATCTATTTCTCACTTCCACTGTACAGTCATAAGGGATTTGATTTATGTCATACCTGAATGGTCTAGTGGTTTTCCCTACTTTCTTCCGTTTAAGTCTGAATTTGGTAATAAGGAGTTCATGATCTGAGCCACAGTCAGCTCCTGGTCCTGTTTTTGTTGACTGTATAGAGCTTCTCCATCTTTGGCTGCAAAGAATATAATCAATCTGATTTCAGTGTTGACCATCTGGTGATGCCTATGTGTAGAGTCTTCTCTTGTGTTGTTGGAAGAGGGTGTTTGCTATGACCAGTGCATTTTCTTGGCAAAACTCTATTAGTCTTTGCCCTGCTTCATTCCACATTCCAAGGTCAAATTTGCCTGTTATTCTAGGTGTTTCTTGATTTCCTGCTTTTGCATTCCAGTCCCCTATAATGAAAAAGACATCTTTTTGGGGTGTTAGTTCTAAAAGATCTTGTAGGTCTTCATAGAACTGTTCAACTTCAGCTTCTTCAGTGTTCCTGGTTGGGGCATAGATTTGAATTATTGTGATATTGAATGGTTTGCCTAGGAAACGAAAAGAGATCATTCTGTCGTTTTTGAGATTGCATCCAAGTATTGCATTTCGGACTCTTTTGTTGACCAAGATGGCTATTCCATCTCTTTAAGAGATTCCTGCCCGCAGTAGTAGATATAATGGTCATCTGAGTTAAATTCCCCCATTCCAGTCCATTTTAGTTCACCGATTCCTAGAATGTCGAAGTTCATTCTTGCCATCTCCTGCTTGACCACTTCCAATTTGCCTTGATTCATGGACCTAACATTCCAGGTTCCTATGCGATATTGCTCTTTAGAGCATCAGACCCTGCTTCTATCACCAGTCACTTCCACAACTGGGTATTGTTTTTAGTTTGGCTCTATCCCTTCATTCTTTCTGGAGTTATTTCTCCACTGATCTCCAGAAGCATATTGGGCACCTGCTGACCTGGGGAGTTCCTCTTTAAGTATCCTATCATTTTGCCTTTTCATACCATTCATGGGGTTCTCAGGCAAGAATACTGAAGTTGTTTGCCATTCCCTTATCTAGTGGACTACATTGTGTCAGACCCTTCCACTATGCCCGCCTGTCATGGGTAGCCCCACAGGGCATGCCTTAGTTTCATTGAGTTAGACAAGGCTGTGGTCCTAGTGTGATTAGATTGACTAGTTTTCTGTGATTTTGGTTTCAGTGTGTCTGCCCTCTGATGCCATCTTGCAACACCTACCATTTTACTTGGGATTCTCTTACCTTGGATGTGGGTTACCTCTTCATGGCTGCTCCAGCAAAGCACAAGCTGCTGCTCCTTACCTTGGATGAGGGAATTGTCCTCACCGCTGCCCCTCCCAACCTTGAACATGGAATAGCTCCTCTAGGCCCTCTGGCGCCTGTGCAGCCACCGCTCCTTGGATGTGGGGTTGCTCCTCCAGGCTGCCACCCCTGGCCTCGGGCGTGGGGCAGCTCCTCTCAGCTGCTCCTGTGCTGTCGCAGCCTGGCACTCTGGCCTGCTGCCCCTGACCTCGGACATGGGGTAGCTCCTCCTGGCTGCCGCCCCTGACCTCGGACGTGGGGTCGCTCCTCTCGGCCATGCTCTGTGAACCGTTGTAGCCACCCACGCTCGATCAAGTGTGTTTCATTTCCAGGTCAACACACCGAAAGTTGGTATCAGTCCTTCACTGCCCTCTTCCCACTAATAAAGAAGGTCATGTGATCTAGACAGTCCACAAGATGATCTCAGCCTCCAGCAACATGTCTTTGAACACAGTTCCATCTGATTGTTACATACTAAGCATGTAACATGAAGAAAATTGCCTTTGTTCTTTAGTTTAACCCCATGTAGTTTAAGGTGAATTTGTTTTTCCAATATTCCACCATAACCTATGCAAGTTTAACTCTCCCCGCTTAAAACTATGTGTACAGGAACTAAATGAATCATGTTTTCTGCGCCAGAGGCCCTGACTAAAATCTCAGACATGCTAGACCAATGTCCAGTTATTTATTTATTTTTAATATTTCTTCTTCATATCCATAGCACACCCTCAGGATTGAAGTAAAGGGCTAAGTGAAGCCTTTCACAGCAAGTAAAGGGCTGTTTGCTCAGAAACTGGTAACTATTGATAGATTTTCCAGATGTACCCTAGAGGCTTAATTTGTGTTATTGCCTTTCTTTATTTGCCTAATTCTCTGACCTTTCTTACTGTGATTCAAGGTACATATGAGGGCTTCCCTGGTGGCTCAATTGGTAAAGAATCTGGCTGCAATGTAGCAGGTCGCCTACAATGCAGGAGACCTGAGTTCGATTCCTGGCTCAGGGAGATGCCCTGGAGAAAAAAATGAAAACCAAATCCAGTATTCTTGCCTGGAGAATCCCATGGACAGGGGAGCTTGGCAGGTGAGGGTCTATAGAGTCACAAAGAGTCAAACACGATTTAGTGACTAAACCACCACCAAGAAACATATGACATATATTTTCTAAATTAAAAGGGAAGTTAATAATATTCTAAATTTATTTATTTCTCAGCTTTATTGAGATATAATTGATATATAATTTTGTGTAAGTTTAAGGTATACAATGTGCTGATTTGATACATTTGTGTATTGCAAAATGATTGCCACAATAACTTTAATACCTCTATCACATCACATAAGATGTGCCTACAACCCAGCCTTTCAAAGGTAATACAGGCTGACATATAAGAAATCAGGATAGTCTGTTCTCCTGTAATGCTTGCTTTTTAAAAGATATTTTGTTCCGAAACAACTGATATACTAGGAAACAAGGCAAACATAATTTGCATTTGAATTTTAAGTTTATTCATGCACAATTTTATCTGCAAGAAAAGTAAAGTGTACACAAAGTTGAACCCACCTGAGGAGTCATAAAAATACATAAAACATACAGTGCATATACCACCAATATTACCAGCAACCTTGGTTAAGTGCATATGATAAAAGCACATCCACTCACATTCAGTGGTACAACTAGTCCACTCACATTCAGTGTTACAACTATTGGTCTAAATCAGATGACCCTCCTTCCAACACTCTAACATGACAAATGGACTATTATATTTCATTATTTTAATTTATATGTCACTGGGGAAGTTTTCAGTGTTGTGTTTCTAGTCCCCTCCCCCCAAGACATGCTGTTTTATTGTGCAATTTTGCACGACATGGTGAATTTTTTAAAAACTGAGATGTCATGCTACTGTAAAAAGACAATACTTAAAAATGAAATACTTAAAAATGAAACTGTGAGATCTGTATAAGAATGGATACTAGCAGCCTACCCCATACACAGTCTAAAGGGAATGTTGAAGAATGGTAAATAGAAGACTTTCTAATGAATTAGGCAGTCCAACATGAGATGATGTGAGGGTGCCAGGTATGACTTCAGGAAGACAGTCCCAGGGCACAGTGGGCAGGAAAAAAAAAATGACTCAATTTAGAATCACAAGTGAGACATTGAGGATCTCATTACACATGGTAACAGGGTTCTCAGATCTTTCTGGTAATCGGAAACTGAAGAATAATATTCACATATATTATCCAAGCAATCCAGTGATGTCTTATCTCTTTCAGCTACACTGCAAACACTAATAACTAATACAAAATAATTCAATATTCATTCCTTTTAGAATTTGTCAGTGTATATTTTGCAAAAATGTTTTAAAAATTATAAAAGAGACATTTGTAAATAAAGATTCTTCTTAATATTTGCATATATGTAAACATATATTTAGTCATAACATAGTGCTAGATGCTGATTTAATAATTTTAAAATCCTGATTTAATTAATGTATGTCAGGTGAAAACAGATCTATAGTTTAGCAGCATATCTGTTAGCATTGTATTTTTACTTGTTTCTCCATGCTTTGTATCATTTCCTTCTCCTCCCCTTTTTAAAGGTGGTTATCTGCTTTGGTTTATGAATTTTAAATGCCATCCTGAGTACATTCCATCATCAAATGATAACAAACATTTTTTTAAAAATTCTTAGCCTTTGTCCAGGAAAATTGTTCCCATGATTAATCAACTTACTGCGTATGTTTGGCTATAGACAGATCCTTAAGAATTTCTGTAATGTATAAGTCAAATTTTAGATATTGATACAGAAATATCATGTGCATTATATGTATGTAGTTACATTTGTGATTGAATTTGAACTAATACATTCAATTTATGTATTGTGAATTACATTAAGTGTCTTATACACATTTTAGTTCAAAAAGTGAGGCAAAGCTTGGACTGAACCTGTACAAATAAATTAATACATGTGATATTATTGGATATTTATTAAAATTTAAAAAAGCAATATATGTGAAACAACAATGTTTGAGTAGTTTTCATGTTTAACTATATAACATTGGCTTGAGTTACCGATTAGACTATTCTTTTTAAGAAAATCTTTCAATATTTAAATATTACCTATTCAATAACTCATACTTGTATATGTTTCACATAGGCCAAGTAAGCTTCCTAGAGCATAAAACATACAAAATGCCTTCAATATATATTTATGTCTATACAAAGACACGCAAGATACATTTTTTTTCTGCTAATATCAGTAAAGTTCTA
Organism: Redunca redunca; assembly: GCA_006410935.1. Lineage (NCBI taxonomy): Eukaryota > Metazoa > Chordata > Mammalia > Artiodactyla > Bovidae > Redunca > Redunca redunca. The sequence goes on along the minus strand of SJYQ01001652.1, from coordinate 189,616 downwards.
TTGAGCAAAAAATATGAAGTGCTGGGAAAGATTAGGAAAGGTATCACATAGGGGGTTACATTTGAGCTAAGCCTTAAAAGAGATGACATAAACCATGCAACTACCCAGAACTCAAGTTTTTAAACAGGGTAAACAGCCACAGCAAAAGGCTTCAGCTGAGCAATGCCTGAAGTCTTTGCAGAAAGCAAGGAGACTGGAAAAAAACAAAAGATATTAACAGAAGATGAGACCAGAGTTAAAGTGTTGCCAGACTATATCTTGTAGGGTGTTGGTTAATTTGAATTTAGGTTGCCTTTTATCAGTACAATTAAGGGAGTGAGATGCAAAGCCACTGGAAAGTTTTGAGAGATGATATGGGGGGGGGGGGTGGGAGGGGATTTCAGGGTTGGGAACTCATGTACACCTATGGTGGATTCATGTCAATGTATGGCAAAACCAATACAGTATTGTAAAGCTAAAAAGTAAAAAATAAAAATAAAAATGGACAGGAAATAAAAAAAAGAGATTCAAGGGATCTGACTTCAGAATTTAAAAGATCACTCTGACTGTAATGCTGAGAAAACCCTGTGGGGCAGTTATATTTCCAGTACAATAATCTGGGGTATAAGGGCACTTGAATTAGGATTCTATTGGTATAGGTGTAGGATGTTGTCAAAATTCAGATATTTTTGAAGGTAAATGTCAAGTGAGAGAAAAAGAAGAGTCAGAAATAATTCCACAAGTTTATTACCTGAGCCACTGCAATAATGGAATTACTGTGTACCAGGCATGTGAATACTGAAGAATTAGTAATTTCAGAGAAGAAATGACAGAAGTTCCATTGTGAGCATGTGGATGGAATCCAGTTCTCCTGAATTGCAGGTGGATTCTTTACCATCTGAGCCACCAGGGAAGTCCCATAAATGAGTTAGGTATTATATATTTGACTGATATACTAAGAAAAGATCTCTAGTCTTTCCCATTCTATTGCTTTCCTCTATTTTTTTTTTTTCTCATTGTTAATTGGAGAAGGCCTTCTTATCTCTCAGCCAACTCATTGGAAAATACCCTGAGGCTGGGAAATATTGAAGGCAAAAGGAGAAGAGAGCAGCAGAGGATGAGATGGTTGGATAGCATTGCCAATTCAATGGGCATGTACTTGGGAAGATTCTGGGAGATAGTGAGGGACAGGGAGGCCTGGCTTGCTACAGTCCATGGGGTTGCAAAGAGTCAGATATAACTTAGCAACTGAACAAGGACGACAGCAAGAGAATTGTGGGGGCATTCCCAATGGCTCAAACCACACAGAATCTGCCTCCAGTGCAGAAGCCACAGGAGACTCGGGTTGGATTCCTGATACTCGAAGATCCAAAAGGAGGAGGGCATGGCCATCCACTCCAGTATTCTTGCCTAGACAATCTCATGGATAAAGGAGCCTGCTGCTAAGTCACTTCAGTCGTGTCCAACTCTGACCCCATAGATGGCAGCCCACCAGGCTCCTCTGTCCCTGGGATTCTCCAGGCAAGAATACTGGAGTGGGTTGCCATTTCCCTCTCCAATGCATGAAAGTGAAAAGTGAAAGTGAAGTCGCTCAGTCGTGCCCGACTTAGCGACCCCATGGACTGCAGCCTACCAGGCTCCTCCATCCACGGGATTTTCTAGGCAAGAGTACTGGAGTGGGGTGCTATTGCCTTCTCCAAAAGGAGCCTAGTTGGTTACAGACCATAGGGCCACAAAGAGTATGACATGACTGAAATGACTGAGCACAAAAAGAGAAATGCAGTCATTACTGTAGATAACAAGTGCGGAAAAAAAGTTTGTGGTTGTTGAGGAGTGAGATTGTCAAAACTGGGTTTATGAAGGGTTGAGTGAAAGTGACAGTCTCTCAGTTGTGTCTGACTCTTTGCAACCCCAAGGACTATGCAGCTCAGGGAATTCGCTAGGTCAGAATAATGGGGTAGGTAGCCTTTCCCTTCTCTAGGGGATCTTCCCAATCCAGGGATCAAACCCAGGTCTCCGGCATTGCAGGTGGATTCTTTACCAGCTAAGGATTAAAATACTATTAATGACAACAGAATATGATCACTGGTTTAAGTGGTTTGGATAGAAAAACTGTGAAACATTTTAATTAAATGCAATAATTTTATTAAATATGCAACATACCAGATTAAGTAACCTGCCCAAGGCCACACAACTACATCATTGTGGAGGTAGGTTTTGAATCAGAAAATCTTACTCAAAATTGTAAGCTCTTTACATTTGACAATACATTGGAAGAAAGGAATTAAAGGAACTGGTTGGTCATATTGAAATATCATCTATATCACATGAGAAATCACCAAGAGTTATGTCAGGGGTATTGGAGACCATGATGGTGAAACAAATTAAAGTTAAGGAGTGAACAGCTGTGATTGGTGATCAGTTGACAGTTACCATGGGCTTCCCAGGTGGCACTAGTGCTATAGAACTCCTCTGCCAATGCAGGACATAAGAGACTTGGACTCGATCCATGGAGTTGGGAAGAACCCCTGGAGAAGGACATGGCTACCCATTCCAATATTCATGCATGAAAAATCCCATGGACAGAGGAGTCTGGTGGGCTATAACAAGGAACATCTAGGAAGAAAGGAAGAAGAGTCTGGAATCAATATGCAGAACAATGATCCTATCTCCAGACCCAACAATAAGAGAGATTTTGAAAGAGAAGTTCACTGAGGAAGAGGCAGGTTTCAGTTATTAGCAAAGGCATAAAGAGGACCTTCAGGAAAGAGACTGAAGGTATAAGTCACCTGATTATAAATTCAGAGAGAATAGCATAAAAGATTTAAATGTGGAAGAGTTGGATACAGTATCAGAAAAAGGAATGTACATAGGTGAATGAATGTAATAATGTTTTATAGAATCTTAGATAAATTGTATGTGCTTCAGTTGTCATCAAAAACACACGATATTGCAACTTGATTTTTCTGCTCTCACATAAGGGAATTGCAAAATAATAATAATAATCATAGTCATAATAATATATTCATGGAAGCAATGTGATTTTTACAATATGAGATCGGNTAAGACGTTCCTATTCTATTTTTCTCCTCTTACAATTTCACTGGGACAAAGATCAATTCATGCTCAGTCAGCCATGGCTCTATGTGAATTGAAATGATGAAAAATACACTTATGGAATCTACTCTAGAAGGAAACAATAAAACAAGATGGAATTTAGTATGTGATGTTTTACGATAATAGATCATTTTAGGGAAAAAATGTATTCTACGTATATTTGAATTAGACAATGAATTAAAATTGGTTATGTTTCTATATTAATTGAAGAATGTTCACTGTGATATAAGCAGCTGATACTACTAGCACCCAGACGACTTGCATTATTCTTTGCAGATGGAGTGGACACTCACTGCAGATCTCTGTATTTTAAAAGGAACTCCATGTTCCTTTTAAAACTTACTCAGTTTCAAATCCTGAATAAAGCACCAGAAATTAGAATAGAATGGAATATAATAGAATGTGTGTGTGTGTTTGCACTGAGTCGTGTCTGAATTTTTGTGATCCCATAAACTGTAGCCCTTCAGTCTCCTCTGACCCTGGGATTTCCCAGGCAAGAATACTAGAGTTGGTTGCCATTTCCTATTTCAGAGGACCTTCCTGACGCAGGGATTGAACCCAGGTCTCCTACATTGGTAGGTAGATCCTTTACCATTAGTGCCACCTGGGAAGCCCCTAGAGTAGAACAGAATATTATAGAAGAGAATAGAATAGAATAGGATAGGATAGGATAAAGATTAAAAAAACAAAGTTATGTCAATTCTCTCATGCTTTTTTGTGCCTTAGATTTCCTCAAGACAGAGTTTAACGAGGCTAACAGTTGGCCTAGAAACATTTGTGGTGGATGCTGGAGGGGACGGGCTCTTCACGTATCTCCATGCTGATCCACACCTACAGGAAGGTTGACAGTGAGGCCAAGATCAAGCAGGGTTCTTGTGCTCAATAATCTTGATCTTCATCCAGCTGGGAGCCCAGGTGGTGACCTCCTTCTGCACCCTGGAGGCAACGCATGGGCGCATGTGGTCTCATCAGACAGCATCATGTTGGCACAGATGCCACTGTAAATGTCCACATCAAATGTGGCAGCAGTCCTTAGGAGCAAACACCCCCAAAGTTCTACCACGTAGCCAAGAATTTGATTGCACATTATTCTTTTTTATAATAGTCATTCCAAATATTGAGAGCTGCATTGTCACAGGAATCCCCTTGCCTTTCTGAAAAGCAACTCTGCTTCTCTTTAGAAGGGCCAGTCCTTGCCTGAGTTCAAACATGTAAGGGTGGTTTCATTGCTTTAGTGTAAATTATATAATTTAAAAAAAAAATCTTGGCCTTAATATTTTTACTCTTTGTTTCTCTTGTGTTGAATGGCCAGTCATCATGGCTCCCCTTGCTCATCTCCAACTTGAGATGGAGGAAGACTTTTGGTACCCCTGGGAGCAGTGTGAGGCTCAGAGGCAGCCAGGGCTCAACTGTGCACTAACTTGAGACTAGTTCAATGAAGGGTGTACCCTAAAGAAAACAGAAAGAAAATAATTTTTAAAAAAATAAATAAAAGGAGCTCCCTGCACTGCCTACAATGCTGCGCAGACCAGGTTCAGCTTCTTTATTCCCACCATCTTGGAATAAAATCACCCTGGGAAATGGCTTCATGGTACATGACATGCCCCATTCTAACAGTGAGCATTTAAGGACAGGATGAGGGCAGGGAAAAATAATTCTTCATGGGAGAAGGCATTAGTTTGATAGATGTAGAAAAGTAAGAACTAGTGCAGAGAGAGAACTTTTTTCCCCCTTTCACAGATTCATAGAGAAAGCAATGAGGTACCAAAACACTTTTGCCTCTTTTGGAATAAAGCATCATGCCATGTGTTTCATAAAAATAATAACTATGAATAACTATGACCCAAAAGCTGCTAACAGTGTTAGCATCCAAGTTCTTGATTGTATCTGTTCATGGTACCTTTTTGCATAGATGGTAAGAAAGTTGTTTCAATAGTATGAGTATTTTATAAATGAGGTCTAAATGACATTGGTATTTAATGCTATGATAATTGTGGGCAGGCTATTGAAACAAGAGTTCAAATAGAAGATAAACCCTCACTCATGTTACACACTCTTTAGATGCAACCTTTGCCCAGCTTCCAATTTAAAGGGTCAAAATTACTTTTGCCCCATAGTAGAAGTGTTTCTGTTTCTTTGACTGAAATCAATTACTCTTGGCACAGAGTAATTAAATGAACTAATTAGATGTTGATTCAAATTAGGACCACACTTCTTTCAAACATTTTTGCATGAAGCTTTGCCTATCAACTCTTTGTTGTTAGCATTTTTTTTTCCTGCTTCTGTTCTGGATGTTTTTTTGAAAAATAATTGTTATAGGAGAAAATTATTACTTGTTATAGGAGAAAATTATTACTAAATCTTTTAATTTTTATTTTTACTCCAGGAAGCTGAGAGGTTTTTCTATATATATATATGAACTCACACACAAAAAAATAGACTTGGCTCGTTGTGTCTGCTGTCAACTTTAGTACTCAGGTTAATTCCATTTCAATTATTTTAGTGCATATCATGCTATAAAGGGATTTCAACTTCAATTACCTTGTTCTCTGGCTTATTGTATGACATACACTTTTTTTACAATATTTTTGTATTCATATATTCTTTTCTTAAATTCTTATCTGAATTGATATAGCAGTTCTGCCTCTCTTAGATTTTGAAGTCTAATACTGTCAGGTAGAAAAGCAAATCAAATTAAATCAAATCACAATAAAGAACAAGGCTGAAACCATCTCCCTAGAGTAAATATGCATTGTTGTATGTGACTCAAGGAATTACAGGGGTTTATTATGTTTTGCAATTTCATTATGTTTAAATGCATAAGGATATGTTTGTCTCATAGTAAATTTATCTTTCTCCTCCTTTCAAAGATAAATTATCCTTTCATCTGAAAGCAAAGTTGATAAAGACAAATTCATGGAGTATGACACTCATCTCTCTGCACCATCAATTTAAAATGTGATGCATACCCACAGCCTTTAGTTTAAAACTATGCTATGCTGACCTAAGGAAATACTGCTTCCAGATCTCACCTATGTGGCTGTGTAGATATGTGAATGTACTTCAAATGTAGGAGCTGATGATCATAATGTTCTGAAAACAATACGAGTACAATTCAACACAGCATCCCTTTAGTACAAACTCTTGTGCTCCTATCCATTTGTGGACAATTCAATAGCCTTGGAACATTCTCTAGTTTACTATGCACATAAGCAGATCTATTTTCTCCTATTCACTTCCAAACGTGAAATGTTATTTCTCACATAATCAGATATGTATCATAATGTTACCTACCATTTTTTTACCTTCTTTCTCAACTCCACTTCTTTTAGGCCACAATTATGTAGAAAAAGAATCTTTATTCATTTTAGATGGTATACATTAGTTTAAATAAACAACAGAAATCAAAACTTTGGAAAACAGAAGTCAATGGAAGGGTCTGCTGCTGCTGCTACTAAGTTGCTTCAGTTGTGTCCAACTCTGTGCGACCCCATAGACAGCAGCCCACCAGGCTCTGCTGTCCCTGGGATTCTCCAGGCAAGAATACTGGAGTGAGTTGCCATTTCCTTCTCCAAAATGGAAGAGTCAGAACACCAGAATTCAAACAGAGCCTGGATCATGGTGGTGACAGAAGCTTAAGCAGTATGAGCTGAAAAATTATTTTCAGAGAGCTAAAATTAGCATTAGTCAGCTCCAGGATCTCTTCTTTTTTAGGATATCACTGAGCCAAATTTTAAATACTGGGGAGAAAGAAACTGCTCAGTTTCATTCAAGTGTTTAGTTCTGGATCAATCATTGATAGTCAGGAGGGCTTCGGTCACATATTAATAGCACATATGTGGCCATAAATAAGTCTACTGCAAGAGCCTCTAGGTCTAACTTAAGCCAGAGTTCCCAAGAAGTATCTTTCTCTAATAGTATGGACAAGTGTTAATAGGTTGCAAACCACTACCACTTTTGACAGTGTTGTTGTTGTTTGCTGTTTAGTTGCTAAGTCCTGTCTGACTCTTTGTGACTCTGTGGACTGTAGCCTGCCAGGCTTCTCTGTCCATATGATTTCCAAGCAAGAATACTTGGGAAATGCATGGGGTCGCCATTTCCTCCTCTAGGGGATCTTCCTGACTCAGGGACTGAACCCACATCTCTTGTTTTGGCCTGCTGAGCCATCAGGGACTGCCTGATATATTAATAGTATGTTTAATTAAATATTATGAGAGCAGTAATAAGGTAAAATACATTTCTATGTCATTTACTAATTTTAACTGAGGATTTTTAATACATATCTCACTAATCATTTGTCAATGGGAATTTTTCTAATGCTATCAGAACCTCAGAAATGTTTTCTTGCACCCATTCCCATCCCACTTTGACATAAAACCTAGGGTAAAGCTCAGTTTAACTTCCATGCTAAATCACTTCAGTCATGTCCAACTCTGTGCAACCCCAGAGACGGCAGCCCACCAGGCTCCCCTGTCCCTGGGATTCTCCAGGCAAGAACACTGGAGTGGGTTGCCATTTCCTTCTCCAATGCATGAAAGTGAAAAGTGAAAGTGAAGTTGCTCAGTAGTGTCTGACTCTTAGCGACCCCATGGACTGCAGCCCACCAGGATCCTCCAACCATGGGATTCTCCAGGCAAGAGTACTGGAGTGGGTTGCCATTGCTGCCTACCTAAGACTATAAGATCATCTTCTCTAACTTCCATACTTTTTATTTATTAATTTATTTACTGAGAAATTTCTCCTAGTCTCTAATAAATAAACATTTAGTTGGACCAGAATCATGACTCCAACTCAGGCAAAGACTTTATGCAACAGAACACTTGAACAAATATTAAGGAACAAAACTGAAGGAGATTTCTGGGTCAACCAGAAGATAATTTGTAGAATGTGTCTAATTTTATTAGGTCAAACCAACTCAAAAGACTTTAGATACTTTCAATGACTAGAGCAGGAAATTCATAGTTGAAACTGGAAGTAGGAAATGAATTTGTGAGGAAGAAAACCAAATAAAGGGGAATAGGAATATGGTGGGTTTCATTTCTTTTTTTGCTTTTAGTTTTCTCAATGACCATTAGCAGGATGAAACCTACATCTTTAAATACTGTTGATAACTTTGGCACAAGATTCCTCATCCCTAACAAGAGACCTGAGAACTCAGCTTCTTCTAAAGAAAAAGAAAAATGAATACTAACTTTGAGAAAGGTTGTGTTTGTGTGTGTGTGTGTGTGTGTGTTTAATCATATAAAACAGCTTATACTTCAAAGCCTAGGAGTTCTCTATGTTTGTTTTGTTCCTTTTTGCTAGCTGACACGTGTTAAATCTTTCACTAAATTCTGGAAGCTTATTTTTTTTTTTTATGTTATATTCTACAGTAATGATTAGCTGGGCTGGAAGAAGCACAAGCTGGAATCAAGATTGCCAGTAGAAATGTCAATAACCTCAGATATGCAGATGACACCACCCTTATGGCAGAAAGTGAGGAGGAACTAAAAAGCGTCTCGATGAAAGTGAAAGAGGAGAGTGAAAAAGCTGGCTTAAAGAAAACTAAGATCATGGCATCTGGTCCCATCACTTTATGGCAAATATGGGGAAACAGAGTCAGACTTTATTTTTTTGGGCTCCAAAATCACTGTAGATGGTGATTGCATCCATGAAATTAAGGAAGGAAAAGTTATGATCAACATAGACAGCATATTGAAAAGCAGAGACATTACTTTGCCAACAAAAGTCCATCTAGTCAAGGCTATGGTTTTTCCAGTGGTCATGTATGGATGTGAGAGTTGGATGGTGAAGAAAGCTGAGCGCTGAAGAATTGATGCTTTAGAACTGTGGTGTTGGAGAAGACTCTTGAGAGTCCCTTGGACTGCAAGGAGATCCAACCAGTCCATTCTGAAGGAGATCAGTCCCGGTTACTCATTGGAAGGACTGATGTTAAAGCTGAAACTCCAATATTTTGGCCACCTCATGCGAAGAGTTGACTCATTTGAAAAGACTCTGATGCTGGGAGGGACTGGGGGCAGGAGAGGGGGACGACAGAAGATGAGATGGCTTGATGGCATCACTGACTCGATGGACACAAGTTTGAGTGAACTCTGAGAGTTGGTGATGAATAGGGAGGCCTGGCGTGCTGTGATTCATGAGGTTGCAAAGAGTCAGACACAACTGAGTGACTGAACTGAACTGAACTGAATGATTATTAAATGCCCAAAACCAAGCTATGATTTTAATCAGGATCATCATTTATTCAGATGCTTACACTACAACCTAATGTTGATGTAAGTGATGTGTTAACTTTTGATTCATGTGTATGTTTGTCCTATATTAATATCTATAATTTAATTTCTTCTAATTATTTTCAATATACCACCTATTTATGGATAAGCGTCAAGTTTTTAATATGCCTCACAATGCACTAGGAAAAGTAAATCAATATTATGTCCTCATAAATAGACTAATTCTTACTGGAAGAATGATTCATATAATGATGCCATAGTATGTTTGTGTATTATAATATCAAATGACCTAGGATATTATTAATATATTTAACCAATTTAGATATACAAGTTGTAAGAATGACTTTTCTCAGAAGAATTTTAAAAATACATTACACAATTTATCAGCTAGGTGTCTTTTTTCCCCCCACTTAACTGCTTGCTACACCAATGGATGAACACTGTTGCCTCTGCAAAGCACAGTTGATTGATGCCTCAGGTACACCAAATGCTTAACAGGTCAGCTTCCCTCTGGATGGCCATTAACTTCTGCTTCTACTATGTGGGTTTTACACTTCAGAAAACAGGATGAAATAAATAATTAAAAAGAAAAAGATAGGATGGATTTTTCTCAAAGCTTTTTATGCCACTTGTACTCACAATTACAGCAACCTCTTTCAACAACTTGTACTGTAAAAATGCCTTCTTCTCTATAAAAATGGTTTGCTCTTTCATAAATTATATAAATATGTATCTACAGATGTGTGCTTGCATATACACACATTACATGCACATATACAAATTTACATATAATTTTGTTTGTTTATTTTTAAATTTATTTCAAGAAACCAGACCAAAATAAAAAAAAAATAATTTTACCTTAACTGACTCAAATATTTACTTCTATTTGACTTATTCTACAGAAAGAGAAAGAGAGAAAACTACTCTGACTTCACTCATCAATTACAGTTTTAAGATAGCAAGTTTGGAGTCATCAAGCTGATACCTCAGGCGAAAGATTTAATGGTTGTTTCTAAAGCCTGAGAAGTGAATTGTGTTATTTTTGATTTATAATCTAACTAATAGTATTTTGAAAACTAAAGTGTAAAATGATAGCATAAAGAACAATAGCTCTGCTATTCTTAAGTCACTATGTCAAGATACCTTGCAATTTTGAGGTAATTTATTTTTTCATCTCTAAATATGAGTTTTCCTTCATAAAGAACAAAAAATACACAGGAAGAAGAGGCAAATGTTTTCTTAAAAGTTCAGACAAGACTGTGTTCTAACATGAGCCAATTTTTAATAGAATATTTTTCCTTTACTCTTCTTTAACAAAGATCCCCACTCTGTAATGCAACTTCTTACTTCAGTGATGCCAGATCAAAAATTATCACCAGATAATATTAAACAGTCATGGAAGCCTTTTTTTCAAGGGGAGAGAGACTAGAACTCAGTGTGTACTCTACTCTACTGAGATAAAGAGCATGATGATTTTAAGGCTGGGGAAAGAGGTAGGGAAGATTATAGGTCCTGTACATTTTCTAATTGGTTTTAGGAAAATGAAAACTAAACTTCCTTATATCTTTATTACAGGAGTGAGGTGCCCACTGAAGTTACTCCTGCTACTGCATTCTTAACCACTCAGTCCCATCTGACTCTGCGACCTTATAAACTGTAGCCCACCAGGCTCCTCTGTCCATGGGATTCTCCAGGGAAGAATATTGCAGTGGGTTGCCATTTCCTTTCTTTGCCAGGGGATCATCTGAAGCTAGGGTCTCCTGCAGAGCAGGTGAATTCTTTACTGTTTGAGCCAACAAACACTGGGAGATACTTACCCTCAAACACTGGGAAACAATTTGATGTTTACATTTCAAAGGGATGATTAAATCCTTGAGAAATGTATCCTTGTGTTGTAAAACCCAACAAGAGACTTTTAAATTGATTTACATCTCAAAGGGACAATTACAAGTACTCAAAAAATTTAAAAAGCTCTAAGGAAAGGGAGTTTAGGATTTAGAATCTGGAATCAGCCTAAAGTTTAGTCAAACTGAAGGGAACATTAAGGCTGCCTTGGTCATTAGAAATACTATATTTCTCCAATGGGCAATATGGTACTCACTAGATGAGGCTATAACAACTGAGTTATTGAATATTAAATTGTATTTACCTTTAATTAAGGTAAATTTAATGCTGAAGAGATCAAGGAGAGATGGAAAGAATGTTCAGAAAAACTGTATTAAAGAGATCTTAATGAACCAGATTACTATGATGGTATGGTTAGTCACCCAGAGCCAGACATTCTGGAGTGTGAATTCAACTGGGCACTGATGTTAATAAGGCTAGTGGATGCAATGAAATTCCAGCAAAACTATTCAAATCCCTAAAGGGGGATGCCATCATGGTTTTGCATTCATTGTGTCAACAAATCTGGAAGACCCAGTAGTGGCCACAGGACTGGAATATTTCAATCTTCATTCCAGTTCCCAAGAAGGTTAATATCAAAGAATGTGCTAGTCATTGGACAATCACATTCATCTCCCACACTGACAAGGTCATGTTTAAAATCTTGCATGCTAAGCTTCAGCATTATGCAAACCAAGAACTTCCAGATGTCCAAGCTGGGTTTAGAAATGTAAGAGGAACTAGAGATCAAATTTCAAACATTCTCTGGATTATAGAAAAAACAAGAGAATTTCAGAAAAAACATCTATCTCTGTTTCATTGACTACATTAAAGCCTTTGATTGTGTAGATCATGACAAACTGTGGAAAGCTCTTAGAGAGATGGGAATGCTGGACCATTTTATCTGTCTCCTGAGAAACTTGTATGCAGGTCAAGAAGCAACAGTTAGAACCCTGTATGGAACTACTGATTGGTTCAAGTTGAGAAAGGAGTACGACAGGGCTGTCTGCTGTCACTCTGTTTGTTTAACCTATATGGTGACCACATCATGAGAAATGCCGGGCAGGATGAGTTACAAGCTGGAATCAAGATACATAGGAGAAACATCAGCAACCTCAGATATGCGAATGATGCCACTCTAATGGCAGAAAATGAAGAGTAGAGAGCCTCTTGATGAAGGTGAAGGAGGAGAGTGAAAGAGCTGACTTAAGACTAAATACTGAAAAAGCTAATGGCAACCGACCACGTTACTGCATGGCAAATAGAAGGGGAAAAAGTGGAAGCAGTGACAGATTTCCTCTTCTTGGGCTCCAAAACCACTGCAGACAGTTACTGCAACCATGGAATCAGAAGACAATTGCTTTTTGGCAGAAAAGTGATGACAAACTTAAGGTGTTGAAAAGTAGAGACATTTCTCTGCCTTCACAGGTCTGAGTATAGTCAAGGCTATGGTCTTCCCAGTTGTCAGGTACTGTTGTGACAGCTGGACCATGAAGAAGGCAGAATACCAAAGAGTTGATGCCTTTGAACTGTGGAGCTGTAGAAGACTCTTGAGAGTCCCTTGGACAGCAAGGTGATCAAGCCAGTCAATCTTAAGGGAGATCAACCCTGAATATTCACTGGAAGGACTGATGCTGAACCTGAAGCTCCATATTTTGGCCAACAGATGTGAACAGATGACTCATTGGAAAAGTACCTGATGCTGGGAAAGAACAAGGGCAGAAGGAGAAGAGGGTATCAGAGGATGAGATGGCTGGATGGTATCACTGGTGCAATGAACATCAATTTGGGGAAACTCCAGGAAATGCTGAGGGACAAGGAAGCCTAGAGTACTGCAGTCCATGGAGTCTCAAAGAATTGGACACAACTGGGAGACTAAACACCATCATCAGCAAGGTAAATTTAAACTTATTTAGCCACATGTGGCTGGTGACTACAGTATTGGGCAGCATAGATATAAATTAGTAATTAATAGTCATTATCTTGAACAAAAGTAGAATCTTAAAAATGAAAAATAATTAATAATCTATAAAGCTCCTGCATTTATGTTTAGAGATTTGATGTACTCCTTTTGGTTGCTGTTTGTTTTTTTGTTTGTTGTTACACTATTTCACTTAGATAAATCATCAACTTACTAATTTTCAAATATGTGTGCTTTATCATTGCTCATTTACTAAACACAAGAAAGCCACCGCAGTAACACTGAATTTCTTGAGAGAAAAAACAAACTTCTAAGTTTTGCATTTCTACTTTGATAACAGTTACATTATATATTCAGTGCTTTATATTCACAGCATTATTTCAAAACCAGAATCTCTGTTCATGTTTCTCTAAAATTGCCATCAATTGTTTATCTCATTTTTTTCTAAATGAGTGAAGTACATATGCACGTGTTTGTAACTAAATTGTTTCCCACTGCTTATTTCATTTTTGTTGGAGAGGATAGAAATATTCAGTAAGTTTCTCTACGTCCTCATTTTTTTTTCCTTTCCTTTGTTTTTGAAAAACATACACCTTTATCCATGTTTACTTCTTACCTAGGCATTTTCTATTAATTTAAATTAAGCAATACTGATCCCAGTTCTCAAATGAAAAAGTTCAAAAATACTTCCTTTTTCTCCCTCACCAAAGCTATATGGATATTGTTAATATTATATAGGTGAAATGGATAAACAACCATCTTGTAAATTTTTGGCACATGACAAGTATTTATTGCACATTAATGACTATAGGAGTTTGATAAGTTGCCAATAAGATGTACATTTCCTTATATATTTTCTATGACTGCTTTTGTCTTTGTTTTAATTTCCTCCTCTGATGATTTGAATTAGGATTTCCTCTGCTCTTTCCTAAGCTACATAATTTGCCTCTGCATTTCCAACTCCCCAATTTTCCTTTATATATTCAGTATATTTAATGATCTTCATTTTCTGTAGATTATACATTAAATCTTTTCAAGCCTTTCAGAATCATTCTTTGCCATGCTTCTTCATTTTTAAATCTTTTCTCATTTAGTCCTTAGCCACTTCCAAAATTACTATATTTACCAAACAACGCAGAATTTTTCTCATATTTTTTACTTTCTATGCCTTGATTTTCCTTGTTTGAATCACTTTCCCCCTTTCCCATATGGAGAAATATTGATTTTACCTTCTTTAACACCTAAATAAACTGTTATCTCCTCTGTGAAAATCTCTTTTCTCCAAAAAACTTTGAAATATAATAATTCCTCTCACTGAACTTATAGGACATATTTGCAATGTCCTACCAAATTATATTACAAATATTTTATGCTTTCATTTTTTTTTCCTTGTAGAGTGTGAGTTTTTAGCAACTAGAGATTGGTTTTTTCTTTTAAATTAATTATTATTGGAATATATTTTATAATATTATGTTAGAGGTATTGTTTACTTAATATCTGTACACTCACATAATTAATGACTTGCCACAATCTATACATGCATGACATATTTTAAAATATGTACA
>SJYQ01001652.1:160599-174266 GCA_006410935.1 Redunca redunca | reverse complement strand
TCATGTCCATCGAGTCAATGATGCCATCCAGCCATCTCATCCTCTGTCGTCCCCTTCTCCTCCTGCCCCCAATCCCTCCCAGCATCAGAGTCTTTTCCAATGAGTCAACTCTTCTCATGAGGTGGCCAAAGTAGCATCAATCCTTCCAAAGAAATCCCAGGGTTGATCTCCTTCAGAATGGACTAGTTGGATCTCCTTGCAGTCCAAGGGACTCCTCCAACATCACAGTTCAAACGCATCAATTCTTCAGCAATCAGCTTTCTTCACAGTCCAACTCTCACATCCATACATGACCACAAGAAAAACCATAGCCCTGACTAGACGGACATTAGTCGGCAAAGTAATGTCTCTGCTTTTGAATATCTACTGCCTATGTAGCCATACCTAAATATAATTTAGTTTTGCCAAGTTTTCTTATTTATTAACACTATACATTATTTAATGTCTTATTTGTTTTAGTCAATAATGTTTGTGAAAGTTATCTCTTATTGTATACATATTGTTATTTTCATTGCTTTATGGTAATTAATCATATTAATTTGAAATAATCTAATTATTTATCAGATTATTGATGGATTTAGGCTTTTTTCCCCAACCTATTTCTTAGGTGAATTATCAAACAATGCAGTGAAATTTCTGTGTCATAAATTATGCACATCTTTAATATTATTCTGTAATTTCAATCTAATTTTCAAAATGGTTGTACCAATTTATTCTCCCATCCACAGTGTGAATTTTTTTAGTTTTTTTTTTTTTGCTACTTAATGACAAATATTTGCACTTTTCATTAACATGGTGAACTCTTTTCCATGGAATTATAATCTATTTGTGTATTGTTCACTTTTATGCTTATTTTTCTATTATACCACCTATTTTTATTATCCTTTTGAAGAGATTCTTAATGCATTTGAATTAAAATTCTTTACTGATAAAAAGGGTGCTATAAGGAAAATAAAACCTAACAGAGTCAGGTAGATAAGAAGCAAAGAGCAGGTAATGGATATTGGAATAATGGTAACTTACCGTAAGATGATCACTATGCCAGGGACAAAATATTAGTTACAACCCACCCAAACCAAAAAAAAAAAAAAATGCTATTTCAAGAAGTAGCCATGAAGGAATGGATTGAAAACAAGCTCTATTCTAATTCTGTTTACCCAATAACACATGTGTTTCTGAATTAATATCTTCTTGTAATGCCTTTCTTAATGCAGTAATACCTTGAAGGATGCTGCACTTACCAAAGAACTTTTGGAAGAGATTAGCTCAGAAACAAATGTGCCATCAGATAATTGGAAATAAAATAGAATGGAGCAAAGAGTTCAGAGACTTAAGAGATTTTCAGCCATAAAAAAATTTTAAAATATTATTAAGAAATATTCTGATATCCAGGAATGATTACACACAACTTTCCTACAAGGATATAATCAAGGATATTAACAATCATCCTATAGTGAATGTTTACTGGCCTGTAAACCCAATAAGAATAGAACAAAAATCTTGCAATATTTATAAGAAAAGTCAACTTCTGTTAAAACTAGGAATCTGAATACACACTGCTTATGTATTTCTATATTTATAACAACCACTGAGCCCAACGATCTACATGCAAGAAGCAGATTACTAAAACTTATCAGCTCCTAAGGAGTCCACATGGTCCACTTCAGATGTGACAAATACATAGTGGACATAGACACCGACAAAGTTCAGAGATAGGAACAGAGATCACAGTGGGGTTAAAATCTCACTCAGGGAGAAGATTTGGGCCTCAAGCAAATAAAATACCCCAAACACTGCATAGGGTAGGATAACTTTGTCACTGACTGGCATGACACTAGCAACTCACTAGCATGACAGACTTTCTGTGGACCACAGACACTTCTGTTCTCCATTATCAACTTTCCAAATGGGAGCTATTTTTTTTATTTTTTTCTATTTTATTGTCCCAGTTCTGCTGATTCTTGTCTGTATGGGGAGATAATATTTCTTTTTGTTTGTTTGTTTATGGGTCTTCGAGTCCAAATGGGCCTCCATAATTGGATGAAACATTTAGGTCATGTCATTTGGGAAGAGAATTATTGTTTTTTGCCTGATGAGGAGAAGCAAGCTGAATCTATGGTGAATAGATAAGCTGACTGACAAATTTCAGTGTTTCAACCAAATCTTTCCTTTTTTTTTTTTTTGGAAGCACTATTATAGAATCACATAACCCTACCCTGATTTTTGAAACATCCTGCATCCATGTAACATGTTTCAGTTCAGTTCAGTCACTCAACCATGTCCGACTCTTTGTGAGCCCACGAACCGCAGCACGTCAGGCCTCCCTATCCATCAACAACTCCCAGAGTCCACTCAAACCCATGTCTAGTGTGTCGGTGATGCCATCTAACCATCTCATCCTCTGTCGTCCCGTTCTCCTGCCCTCAATCTTTCCCAGCATCAGGGTTTTAGAAATGAGTCATCTCTTCGCATCAGGTGGCCAAAGTATTGGAGTTTTAGCTTCAACATCAGTCCTTCCAATGAACACCCAGGACTGATCTACTTTAGGATGGAATCGTTGGATATCCTTGCAGTCGAAGGAACTCTCAAGAGTCTTCTCTAACACCACAGTTCAAAAGCATCAGTGCTTCAGCGTTCAGTTTACTTCACAGTCCAACTCACATCCATACATGACTACTGGAAAAACAATAGCCTTGACTAGAAGGATATTTGTTGACAAAGGATTGTGTCTGCGTTTTAATATGCTGTCTAGGTTGGTCATAACTTTCCTTCCAAGGAGTAAGTGTCTTTTAATTTCATGGTTGCAATCATCATCTGCAGTGAGTTTGAGCTTCTCAAAATAAAGTCAGCCACTGTTGCCACTGTTTCCACTCTTTCCGCATCTACTTGCCATGAAGTGATGGGACCTGTTGACATGATCTTACTTTTCTGAATGTTGAGCTTTAAGTCAACTTTTTCACTCTCCTCTTTCACTTTCATCAAGAGGCTCTTTAGTTTTTCTTCACTTTCTGTCATAAGGATGGTGTCATCTACATATCAGAGTTTATTGATACTTTTCCCAGCAATCTTGATGCTAGCTTGCGCTTCCTCCAGCCAAGCGTTTCCATGATTTACTCTGCATATAAGTTAAATAAGCAGGGTGACAATATGCAGCCTTGATGTACTCCTTTTCCTATTTGAAACCAGTCTGTTGTTCCATGTCCAGTTCTAACTGTTGCTTCCTGACCTGCATACAGGTTTTCAAGAGGCAGGTCAGGTAATCTGGTATTCCCATCTCTTTCAGAATTTCCCACAGTTTATTGTGATCCACACAGTCAAAGGCTTTGGCATAGTCAATAAAGCAGAAATAGATGTTTTTCCAGAACTCTTTTGGTTTTTCAATGATGCAGCGGATGTTGGAAACTTGATCTCTGGTTTCTCTGCCTTTCCTAAAACCAGCTTGAACATCTGGAAGTTCACTGTTCATTTATTGCTGAAGCCTGGCTTGGAGAATTTTAAGCATCACTTTACTAACATGTGAGATGAGTGCAATTGTGCAATAGTTTGAGCACACCTTTTTTTGGGATTGGAATGAAAACTGAACTTTTCCAGTCCTGTGGCCACTGCTGAGTTTTCCAAATTTGCTAGCATATTGAGTGTGGCACTTTCACAGCATCATCTTTCAGAGTTAGAAGAAGTAGCTCAACTGGAATTCCATCACCTCCACTTTGTTCGTAGTGATGCTTCCTAAGGCTCACTTGACTTCACATTCCAGGATGTCTGGCTCTAGGTGAGTGATCACACCATCGTGATTATCTGAGTAGTGAAGATCTTTTTTTGTACAGTTCTTCTGTATATTCTTACCACCTCTTCTTAATATCTTCTGCTTCTGTTAGGTCCATACCATTTCTGTCCTTTATTGAGCCCATCTTTGCATGAAGTGTTCCCTTGGTATCTTTAATTTTGTTGAAGAGATCGCTAGTCTTTCCCATTCTATTGTTTTCCTCTATTTCTTTGCGTTGATTGCTGAGGAAGACTTTCTTATCTTTGCTTGCTATTCCTTGGAACTCTGTATTCAAATGAATATATCTTTCCTTTTCTTCTTTGCTTTTTGTTTCCCTTCTTTTCACAGCTATTTGTAAGCCCTCCTCAGACAGTCAATTTTGCTTTTTTGCATTTCTTTTTCTTGGGGATGATCTTGATTCCTGTCTCCTGTACAATGTCACGAACCTCTGTCTATAGTTCATCAGGCACTCTGTCTATCAGATCTAGTCCCTTAATTCTATTTCTCACTTTCACTGTATAGTCATAAGGGATTTGATTTAGCTCATACCTGAATGGTCTAGTGGTTTTCTCCACTTTCTTCAATTACAATTATAGCTAACTTGTTTAGGCCACTGAGTTAAGAGTGAGAGTGAAGTCTGTCATTTAAGAACTAGGCTGTAATTTACAGCATATGTTTCCCACTGCTGAGATGCTCACAGATGTACATGTCCAGAGCAAGCTTTCAGCAGATTACATCCCTAAGTGACTCCAGGAACAGATTTGTCTAACCGTCCATATCAGATATGAAAGGTGTGTGAAACATAAACTTTTGGTTTGTTAGGCAAGTAAAGTTTTGGAGTTGTGTATTCCACAGAATGAGATGAACTGTTGTGATTGTTGCTATTACAATATGTGTTTTTTTGTCAATTTCTATAATACTTGAGCTACCCTACTACTACTATCTGAATAAAAAGCTCTCTAAACACCAGGTCTCCTTTATCTTATTTCCCAATGCTAGGTATTGCTTCTGTATTTTAAGTCTCTCTATTTTAAATGAAATTGTATATTGTATTTTAAAATAGTTAAGGAAAAAAAAATAAAATAGTTAAGGATTGTTAAGATTTATTCATATGTTTGTGTGTGCTCAGTCATGTCAGACTGTTTTGTGACCCCATGGACTGTAGCCCTCCAGGCTTCTTTGTCCAGGGTATTTTCCAGGCAAGAATTCTGGAGCAGGTTGCTATTTCCTACTCCAGGGGATCTTCCTGACTCAGGGAACAAATCCTTGTTTCTGTCGTCTCCTGCATTGGCAGGTGGATTTTTTACTACTAGTGCCTCCTGGGAAGCCTGAAGATTTACTCATATATTTATCACTTGTATCACTCTTTAATCCTCACAATTAATATTATACTTCAGCATTTCCATCTGGAATTTGTTTCCTCCTCCCTGAAGTATATGTTTAATGAGTAATAGATTTTGATGTGGAAGTGGTACATATTGCTTAGCGTAGACATTATTTACTTAATGCAAAGTTATGGCTACAGTAGCTTTCTTAATACATTCATGGTGCTTTTATCAAACATCAGACAGATTTGAATTTGTCACTGAAAAGAAAATGTGTCAATGTATTTTGTCTTGTCCCCAATAAACAAATAATTTATTAGCTTACTTATTCTTTGTAAAAGTTATTTTAGAGAAAGATTGACACAAATGAAAGGAAAGATTTGAAAGGATTAGAGAATAATTTTTACTTTCACAAGGGACGGGAGACTACTCTGAATTGAGGATGAAGATATAAAGTTCATTCTGATGGTGAAACCAAGCATTTTGAGAAAATATTTTTTATTTATGAATTAAAACAGGCTGATTCTAGATCAATAATTTAAAGTGTTCTTTCTTTTGCCTTATATCCCAAAAAATGGCTTGGAAAAGGTTCTCCAGGTCTACCTAATTGCTACATGGTGCTGTGCTTAGTCACTCAGTTGTGTCCAACTCTGCGCAACACCATGGCTGTAGCCCACCAGACTCCTCTGTCCATGGAGATTCTCCAGACAAGAATAATGAAGTGGGTTGCCATGTCCTCCTCCAGGGGATCTGAGGAAATAAATGAAGTTGCAGCTTAATGGTCTTTTTCCACCAATAGGGTCAACTATGATGTGGTTTAACTGTGTGCTCAATATTAACAACATATCTACTGATAGTGAACACGCCTAATTATTCTGTATTTTATTTTAACTGAAAGGAATATAATCTGGTTTGTATTCTCAGGATCAGTCCTGAGTCCTTTTTTCTTTTTTCTTTAACATTATTTTTAAAATTTCCAACATATTTCAAAACCTATCACCTTTACATCACAGTCTGAAATAATTTTGTCTGTTTAACTGATTAAAGAGTCATATTATATAACAGTGGTAAAACACTGAACTATTATATTACTATATCACCTCTTGTACAGAAGGGAAATAAAAATTAGTTACTCTAAATTTCCAACATTTGACTGTTTTTCAGTAGAGAAATTCAAATTTAAGTATAAGAATGGATTGCATTTTCCTTTTTTTGTAAGGAATAAAACATATTAAGCAAAAAAGTAGTAAATGGGTCCTTTATTTACGTTCATGTAAACATAATTTTAATATCCTAGAATTAATTGGAAATGAACTTCAACACAATGAGTAGCTAAACTGCTCAGCATAATTATGTGAAACTGTGATATTAGTTAGATTTTTCATATTATTCTAAATTTGATCAAAGTTGAGGTTATAAGCAGAAATGGGGGGAAAATGTTGTTGTTGTTTTTAATCCAGCAATTGTCATTGAAAAGGCTGCAATGTAATAAGACTATTAGGAGAAATAGATTGGCAGTTACCACAAGGTGGCAGGAGAAAGAAGAGGCAGAGGTGGTCAAGTAAGACCATTCATTTCTTGAAAAATACCTTTAATCTGTTGACTAAAAATCTTTAGTAAAGTTTATTTAAAAAGTATAGGCTTGATAAACTTTTGAGTGTTAAAAGTTACACATATCCATGCTTGGTTAAAATTGACATATATTATCACAGGAGAGGGAGAAGTGAGTTAATAGATAGCCAAGTGACATTTACAGAAACATAAAAATTATTTAGGCATTGATATAAATATTGAGAGAGTACACACAATTAAAAGTCAGACTGTTGACTTAGGGAGTTACAGACTGCTCATTGAAGGGCAGAGCATGCAAATTTAGAAATACTTTGCTATATACATTTAGTCCTCTGTATCCATGGGTTCCATGTCCTCAGACTTACCCTACCTCAGATCAAAAATACTTTAAAAATTCCAGAAAGTTCCAAAAAGCAAAATTGAGTTTGCCATGTTCTGTCAACTATTTACATAGCATTTACATTTTATTTACAACTATTTACATATAATTTACATTTTATTAGCTACTATAAGTGATCTCAAGATGATTTAAATTGTGCTGAAGGACATGAATAGGTTATATGTAAATACTATGCCTTTTTATAGAAGAGACCTTAGTGACTGCAGTTCGATATTCCCTAGAAGAGGGTTTCTGGAGAGGACTGTAATGAGTGATCTATTTCCAAATGTTAATACTATGATCAATTTAAATCACCTTAGCCAAAATACAACTGTGCTGTTTTCCTAGATAGGCTTTCTGCATTTTTATACCTCTAAAACAGTTTAATTTTTACACAGAGCCATACAGTTCTTAAAATTTTCCCAGATTATGTCTCTTCTAAAATCATTAACCAGATTTTTAAGTCACTAATTGACTTATGTTGACTTCTTTGAAGAATTGTGGGGAAAAAAAAATGCTGTCACTCTGACATATTTTCATTCCCTCAAAACCACCAGGCCCTTTCTCTTTACTTCAGGACCTCTATGCATGCTCTTCATTTTCCCAAGACACTTTGAATTCATAGTCCAGTTCAAATGCTACTTCCTCTATGACAAAAATGCATCCTCAGTGTATTTCCACAGCAATGTTTACTTCTCCTTTAAATAAAATGTCAGAATTGTGTTATACTTATCTAGATAAGTTTGCATAGCATCAGTTTCCCTGATGAGACTGTACAGTCATAAACGTAGGGCCATTCCTGGCTTGTTCACACTACAGCTGATAGAATGTTTCGCAGGTCATTCACTTAAAACTCATACTTCATTGAGTGAATGAATTCATAGAAAATTAAAAAAAATCATGAATGTATGACAGTGAGATAAATATTGAACTTTTTCACATGATATTTATGCAAAAAGTGTTAATAATATTAATGTTAAAACATGCAACATTCATTGCACAATCCTTAAGAATCAATCTTCTGATAACTTTGCATATTTTAAAAAATTGAATTCCATGATCAACATTGTAGCTTGGTTCTCTGAATTTCACCACATATTTTCACCATTTTTGTTCTAATTATTTCTTCATTTTCCTCTCAAACATATATGTCATTACAGTACTTCACTGACTTTCTGAAGTATATCATCTAACACATGTTCATAAACACAGTGTGTTAAAACTCCATTTTCTGTCACACAAAAGAGTATAATAAATATTTCTTTAGTTAATATCTATATCCTAGTACTTGTTATAACATTGTAAAGGCAGTGGGTGCTCAATAAACATTGTGGATTTTGTTTAGTCCCTCCTTAAATTGTGTCTGAGACTCTTGCAACCCCATGGACTATACTTCACTAGGCTCCTCTGTTCATGGGATTTCCCAGGCAAGAATACTGGAGTAGGTTGCCATTTCCTTCTCCAGGGGATCTTTCTGGCCCAGAGATCAAATCCTTGTCTCCTGCATTGTCAGGTGGATTCTTTACCAATGTGAAAATGATGAGGTGACATGCCTTGCTAAAATGATTCAAATTCAGTCAGAGTGGCTTAACAACCTTAGCAATTGTGTCTTTGAAAATTTAAATAAGAATCTCTTAAAAAAAGGAGTATAAGTGATTAAAAAAAAAACTTCTGTTATCTTAGTTGTATACATTATTCATTTGTAGGTAATTTATTTTGATATTAGAAATAAAATAAAATGACTACTGAAAAATTTTGACTAGATTATTATAGTAAAAAATCTTGGTATATAAAAGCACAGGTGATGTGGAGAAAAGGAAAGATGTACCCATTGAATGCAGAGCTCCAAAGAATAGTAAGGACAGAGAAGAAAGCCTTCCTCACCAATCAATGGAAAGAAATAGAGGAAAACAATAGAATGGGAAAGACTACAGATCTCTTCAAGAAAATTAGACATACCAAGGGAACATTTAATGCAAAGATGGGCTCAATAAAGGATAGCAATGGTATGGACCTATGAGAAGCAAAAGATATTAAGAAGAGGTGGCAAGAATACACAGAAGAACTGTACAAAAAAGATCTTCACGACTAAGATAATTATGATGGTGTGATCACTCACCTAGAGCCAGACATCCTGGAATGTGAAGTCAAGCGGGCCTTAGGGAGCATCACTACAAACGATGCTAGTGGAGGTGATGGAATTCCAGTTGAGCTATTTCAAATCCTGAAAGATGATGCTGTGAAAGTGATGCACTCACTATGCCAGCAAATTTGGAGAAATAAGCAGTGGCCACAGGACTGGAAAAGGTCAGTTTTCATTCCAATCCCAAACAAAAGCAATGCCAAAGAATGCACAAACTACTGCACAATTGCACTCATCTCACACACTAGTAAAGTAATGCTCAAAATTCTCCAAGCCAGGCTTCAGCAATATGTGAACCGTGAATTCCAGATGTTCAACCTGGTTTTAGAAAAGGCAGAGGAACCAGAGATCCAGTTGCCAACATAAGCTGGATCATCAAGAAAAGAAAGAGAGTTCCAGAAAAACATCTCTTTCTGCTTTATTGGCTATACCAAAGCTTTTGACTATGTGGATCACAATAAACTGTGGAGAAGTCAGAAAGAGATGGGAATACCAGACCACCTGACCTGCCTCTTGAGAAATCTGTATGCAGGTCATGAAGCAACAGTTAGAACTGGACATGGAACAACAGACTGGTTCCCAATAGGAAAAGGAGTGCGTCAAGGCTGTATATTGTCACCCTGCTTATTTAACTTATATGCAGATTACATCATGAGAAACGCTTGGCTGGAAGAAGCACAGGCTGGAATCAAGATTGCCAGTAGAAATATCAGTAACCTCAGATAAGCAGTTGACACCATCCTTATGGCAAATAGTGAAGAAGAACTAAAGAGCCTCTTGTTGAATGTGAAATAGAAAAGTGAAAATGTTGGCTTAAAGGTCAATATTCAGAAAACTAAGATCATGCCATCTGGTCCCATCACTTCATGGCAAATAGATGGGGAAACAGTGGAAACAGTGTCAGACTTTACTTTTTTGGGCTCCAAAATGGTGATTGCAGCCATGAAATTAAAAGACTCTTACTCCTTGGAAGGAAAGTTATGACCAACATAGATAGCATATTCAAAAGCAGAGACATTACTTTGCCAACAAAGTTACATCTAGTCAAGGCTATGTCTTCTCCAGTGGTCATGTATGGATGTGAGAGTTGGACTGTGAAGAAGGCTGAGAACCAAAGAATTGATGCTTTTGAACTGTGGTGTTGGAGAAGACTCTTGAAAGTCCCTTGGACTGCAAGGAGATCCAACCAATCCATCCTAAAGGAGATCAGTCCTGGATGTCCATTGGTAGGACTGATGTTGAAGCTGAAATGTCAGTACTTTGGCCACCTGATGCGAAGATATGAAAAGACCCTGATGCTGGAAAAACTGAGGGCAGGAGGAGAAGGGGATGACAGATGATAAGATGGATGTATGGAATCACTGACCTAATAGATACGAGTTTGGGTGGACTCTGGGAGTTGTTGATGGACCTGGAGGCCTGGCATGCTGCGGTCATGGGGTTGCAAAGAGTCCAACATGACTGAGCAACTGAACTGAACTGAATCCTTGGAAGGAAAGTTATGACCTACCTAGACAGCATATTAAAAAGCAGAGCCATTACTTTGTCAACAAAGGTCCATCTAGTCAAAGCTATGGTTTTTCCAGTGGTCATGTATGGATGTGAGAGTTGGACTATATCAAAAGCTGAGGCCAAAGAATTAATACTTTCGAACTGTGGTGTTAGAGAAGACTCTTGAATGTCCCTTGGACTGCAAGGAGATCCAACCAGTCCATCCTAAAGGAGATCAATCCAGTGTATTCATTAGAAGGACTGATGTTGAATCTGAAACTCCAATACTTTGACCACCTGATGCGAAGTGCTGACTCATTAGAAAAGACCCTGATGCTGGGAAAGATTGAGGGCAAGAGGAGAAGGGGGTGACAGAGGATGAGATAGTTGAATGGCATCACCTACTGAATGGACATAAGTTTGGGTAAACTCCGGGGGATGGTGATGAACAGGGAGGCCTGGTGTGCTGCAGTCCATAGGGTCACAAAGAGTCGGACACAACTGAGCGTCTGAAGTGAACTAATGTGGAGAAAGATTCCATTTCCATGCATTTGGAAATACTTTTACCAAACCACAAAACAAGACTAATTTGGAAAGATTTACAAAAATATGCATAGTCTGGAAAATCCATATTCTAAGGAGATTCTCTGAAGGAAGAACTGAAAGGTAGAATGAAGGGTTGGGGAACTACCTCTCAGTTTTATGTGTCAGGCAATCTATGAAAAATTAATGGAGAACAAACTGATTTTACAGCAAGGAAATTTCTGTATGAGTAAAGAATGTTTTCATGAAGGAGCACCCGTATATAAAGTGTGAAGAAGTTCAATACCCCAGCTGCTCTCTTGTGATAAAATGCATAATATAATTCAAAATCCATTGTTTCCTGACTTAGTTAAATATTAATATTCAGATCAAAGTAACAGGCAACATTCCTGGAAATATGAGCTAAGTTATGACTCAGTAAATAGCTTAGGTGATTATGCTCTTTGTTGCATGAATAAAGTCATAAAAATTCAACTTTAAATATAATTATTATAAAAAATCATTTTGTTAATGTTCTTTAGTTGATTGTTTAATGAATTGCATTCATTTTAGGCCAAAATACATGCTAAGCATAGGAATGTCCTCTAGCTACAGCACAACTGTTTTTATGACTGAAATAACCCAGACACCAACCATTGAAAGACTGAATAATTCATTGATATAACTATGGTCAGAATTAAAATAGGTAATCCTATAGTATGTACATTTGGATGCATTTTGAAGAATTATCCAAAGTGACTACTTTTGAGGTAGGAAACAGTGGACCTCTGGGCTAGAAACCTGATATTTATCGAGTAGAGTAAAATTCAAGCTTTGTTCTTACCCAGATTCTTCAAGGACAAAGCTAGTGGCAAAAATGACTGAGCTCTACTACAGCAAAGAGATAAGGTGCCCACGACTGAAGTCAAGGAAGACTTCCCTGTATGCACATGAGCTGAAAGTTTTCTTCTGGGGTCAAAAAGGGAGGGGGCCCCATCCCATAATAAGAGTGGACATGGAACAATAGGCCTGTGCAGTGGGGTTTGTCTTAGCAAAAACTTGCACACGCATCTTGGGGAGGGTCTGTGGATCAGTCATATGTGAAGAAAGAAACAAGATAATTGGTCAAATGTAAACAAAGACCCAGAAAGACTAACCTATAAAACTGATGTAAATCACCTTGTGACTGTGCTCCTTCTCACTCAGGATGCCCCTCCTCAGGTGTGTGTCTCTGCATAGATTCTAACTTACAACATTCTTCCTCTCTAGATAGGAGGCCCATACCCTCTCTCTCTGGGTGTGCATCTCTGCCCTGCTTCTGAGTTGGATAAACAAACTGTTTTCCTGTGTGCTATCCCATTCGTTGTGCTGTATTTCTAAGAATAATGTTTAAACCTGTTTTTACAGGTTTTGCCTTCTTGAAATATTCTTTCAAACAGATTCAAGAGCCAGGGTCCCTTTACTCCTAGCCGCTAGCCTTTGGCTTGGTGGGTGGTTAGAACTTCTAGTTTTCATCCAGGTTCAGTTCAGTTCAGTTCAGTCGCTCAGTCATGTCCAACTCTTTACGATCCCATGGACTGAAGTACGTCAGGCTTCCCTGTCCATCACCAACTCCCGGAGCTTACTCAAACTCATGTGCATTGAGTCGGTGATGCCATTCAACCATCTCATCCTTTTTCACCCCCTTCTCTTCCCACCTTCAATCCTTCCCAGGATCAGAGTCTTTTCAAATGAGTCAGTTCTTCGCATCAGATGGCCAAGTATTGGAGTTTCAGCTTCAATATCAGTCCTTCCAAGGAATATTCAGGACTGATTTCCTTTAGGATGGACTGGTTGGATTTCCTTGCAGTGCAAGAGACTCTCAAGAGTCTTCTGCAACACCACAGTTCAAAAGCATCAATTCTTCAGTGCTCAGCTTTGTTTATAGTCCAACTCTCACATCCATACATGACTATTGGAAAATCTAGCTTTGGTTAGATGGACGTTTGTTGGCATTTTAATGTCTCTGGTTTTTAACATGCTGTCTAGGTTGGTCATAACTTTTCTTCCGAAGAGCAAGTGTCTTTTAATTTCATGGCTGCAGTCACCATCTGCAGTGATTTTGGAGCCGAAAAAATTAAAGTCTCTTTTCTCCACACCCTCTCCAGGATTTATTGCTGGCAGACCTGGATCGTAGCCATTCTGACTGGTGTGAAGTGATACCTCATTGTGGTTTTGATTTGCATTTCTCTGATAATGAGTGATGTTGAGCATCTTTTCATGTGTTTGTTAGCCATCCATATGTCTTCTTTGGAGAAATGTCTATTTAGGTCTTTGGCCCATTTTTTGATTGGGTCATTTATTTTTCTGGAATTGAGCTGCATGAGTTGCTTGTATATTTTTGAGATTAGTTGTTTGTCAGTTGCTTCATTTGCTATTATTTTCTCCCATTCAGAAGGCTGTCTTTTCACTTTGCTTATATTTTCCTTTGTT
>SJYQ01001652.1:144638-160383 GCA_006410935.1 Redunca redunca | reverse complement strand
GATGATGACCGTGTATGCGAGACAACAAAAGAGACTCAGATCTATAGAGTGAAATTTTGGACTCTGGGGGAGAGAGAGAGGGAGAGGGTGGGATGAGATGGGAGAATGGCATTGAAACATGTATACTATCATGTAAGAAATGAATTGCCAGTCTATGTCCGATGCAGGATGCAGGATGCTTGGGGCTGGTGCATGGAGAGGACCCAGAGAGATGGTATGTGGTGGGAGGTGGGAGGGGATTCATGTTTGGGAACGCATGTACACTCATGGTGAATTCATGTTAATGTTTGGCAAAACCAATACAGTATTGTAAAGTAAACTAAAGTTAAAATAAAAATTTTTAAAAATAATTATAAAACTTGAAAAAATAAATAAATAAAGTCTCTCACTGTTTCCATTGTTTCCCCATCTGTTAGCCACGAAGTGACGGGATCAGATAATCCCTGGGCAGGGAACTAAGATCTCTCTTCTGGACTGCTTACTGCTCTCCCTCCAAGATCGCTTTCAATTTCATGTTTCTTTAGATGATCTCATATTAGACTGTTTAGTCTCTAAATTGTGTCTGACTCTTTTGTGTCCCCACAGACACAAGCCTGCCAAGGTTCTCTCTTTATGGGATTTTTCAGGCAAGAATACTGGAGTGAGATGCCATGTCCTTCTCCAGGGGATCTTCCCAACCCAGGGGTTGAAACTATGTCTCCTGCACTGAAGGTGGATTCTTTACCACTGACCCACCAAGGAATCCCCAAAGTCTAACTTTTAAATATTCTTAGAATTATTACCCTACTGCATAGAAATAAGCTCCAGTATTTACCTATATTATGCCATATTCATAATTAAATAACCTTTTTGACATACATTTTTACTAATGTAAGGAATGTTAAAACAGAATTAAACATTATTTTTAATATAATGTAGCTTATTAAACTGCTGTTTATTGGGTTCACTGGTAAATATTGATGAACAGATTGGCTGAAAAAAGATGGCATTAAGANTGCTGTTTATTGGGTTCACTGGTAAATATTGATGAACAGATTGGCTGAAAAAAGATGACATTAAGAAATGACAGAATTTTGTTTTGTTTTACATTCAAGTATCTGGTTTTAGATTAAAAAAACAGCACTAAAAAATCTATTTGCATCACTGAACATAGCTATAAAAAAGGCCATGCCATTGAGAGCATGGCCAGAATTATACTGAGGTTGTGAGTCTCTATAATATGCTACGTATTCAAACTAGGAAGTTTAAAATTCTCTTAGGTTCAAGGAAAGTGTATTTATTTTTTATTGCTCCATAATAAATTGCTGCAAATATAGTAGCTTATATAATGTTGTAGGTTGGACATTTAGGTGGACTCAGTTGAGTTCTCAGTTAGGGTCTCACAAGACCAAAATCAAGATGTAAGCATAGTTGAGCTCTTATCTTGATGCTCTAGAGAAGGACTCCCTTCAAGCTAATTTGGATTTGATATAATTTAGCTCCTTGTCCCTAAAAGACTGAGGTCCTCATTTGCTGGTTGGCTGTTGGCAGGACATCTCTCCCAGCTCCTAGCTACCATTCTCTAGCCCTTGCATGCTGTAAAAGAAAAATTGTATATGATCAGTTAAACATGCAAGGAAGAATTTTCAAGATGATTTCGGTAGGAGAAAAGAGATGGCTTCAATACAGGAAAGATCTTGAATTAATTTCTGCTTTAACAAAAGCAATGAAGACTTTTAAAGACTTTGGTGAACTAATGGAAAAGTACTGGTTAAGGTTAAGGGAGAAGCTGTTGCTGTTACTCTTCAGTCATTCCATCTGTCCAACTCTTGCAACCCCCTGGGCTGTAGCCCACCAGGCTCCTCTATCCATGGGGTTTCCCAGGCAAAAATGCTGGGGTGAGTTGCCATTTCCTCCCCTAGGGAACCTCCCGAATCTCCTGCATTGGCAGGAGAATTCTTTACCACTGAGACACCAGGGAAATCCAGCCGGAGGAGTAGTTTGCAATTGCTGCTTATTCAAGTCAGGCTCCCACCTCCCACAGAAACTGGTAGGTATAGGTGCTTATCTTCCGTTTTTTCTTTTTTTGATATCTGCTTAGATGATTACATTTAGAAGGGAAGACTGGTAAGTCCTTGAGGAGAACATTTCTGAGTTGTGAAACACTTATATCTCAAAAAGGGCAGAGGAAGAATCTGTAATTACAAGTTTTTTAAAATTAGTGCTCTTATTTTAAAGGTCAGGGACCTATAGATTAAAAAAAAAAAAAGAAAAAACTCTCTAAAGTTTAGTCAAATTGAAGGAAACATTGTTAATATCATCTAGGTCAATGTGAACCCTCTCTATCTTCAAAGCCATTAGCGTTGTCTTGAACCATTCTTATGCTCTATGATTTCTCTTTCTGCCACTCTCTAGAGAAAACTTTCTGCTTATACAGGACTCATATGA
Source organism: Redunca redunca (assembly GCA_006410935.1). Taxonomy (NCBI): domain Eukaryota; kingdom Metazoa; phylum Chordata; class Mammalia; order Artiodactyla; family Bovidae; genus Redunca; species Redunca redunca. Next base: position 157,956 of record SJYQ01001652.1, on the reverse strand, counting down.
TTCAATTAATTCCACCCAGATAATCTCTCTGACTCAATGGACATGAATTTGAGCAAACTCTGGGAGACAGTGGACAGGGAAGCTTGGCATGGTGCAGAAAAGCCTGCACAAGTAAGACCCAACCCAGCCAAAAACAAATAATCAACAAGGATACAGTGTACCTCACAGGGAAATATAGCCATTATTTTGTATTAATTCTATATAACATGTATTTTATAAATATATTGAACCCTAGGTTATACACCTGGAACTAATATAGTATTGTATATCAATTAGACTTCAATTTAAAAATAAAAATAAAAGACATTATATTTTTACCATGCACAATTTACTGTGTGAATTGCTCTGGGTATAGAAATGCATGGATTTTTGCAGGTTGGGAGGGATGATGAGACTAAGATAACAGCTGCAGTATAATGAAACAAATGTTCCAAAAACACTACCTTCCAGATGACATGGGACACATTAGGAGAGTGCTAGACCAAACTTTCAAGAGGGAGGAAAAATCTGCTGATTAGAATGGCAAGCAAATCCTAATCTGATGGTTAATCAGTTATAAAAAAATAAAAGATACTGGAAGGTGAATAAATAGAGTTTTCTGAGGCTGATATTAGTGTAATTGAATTATGTAAGTAGGGATGGGCTTCCCAAGTGGTTTAGTGGTAAAGCATCTGCCTGCCAATGCAGGAGATGCAGGTTTGATCTTTAGACTGGGAAGATACCCTGGAGAAGGAAATGGCAACCCATTCCAGTATTCTTGCCTGGGAAATTTCATGGACAGAGGACCCGGGTGGGCTACAGTCCATGGAGTCACAAAGAGTCAGATACAAGGTAACAATGGAACAACAACAACCTCTCTCTGCCTCACAATTCTCCATAAGCACAGGGATGATGCTGATCATATTCACAGGTTCCATCCACAGTCAATGAGGTTAGAACTTATACAAGGCTGAGAGTTATTAAAATCATTTCTAAAATTTTGCCTACTACATAAGCTGTGCATTTCTCCTTACACTGTAATTTCTAGAAACCATATTTAATTACTACTCAGGGCTGCACATTTTGAAGAAGAAAGTGAAAGAAGTGCTCCACTGTACATACTTTAGTTGTTTCTTTATGATTGGGGAAATATGGTAGCCTATGTGTACACTGCCATGATAATCATAAGGATGTCCTGACTAGTTTCTTTTTCATCTCCCTTTTCTATCTACTTGTTTTCAGATCCACACATTCCTTACATGAGTAGATGAAGAAATGTTTATCCTGAGTTCTAAATTATGCTACTCCAAGCCCAACTTCTTTAGGAACTGTAAGCAGTCTAACCCTTCCTTTTGATGTTATCAAAGAAATTGCCTTATCTGCATACTTTCACAAAGATCCTAAAAACTTCATTTGGATTTTCCTGCAACAGCTTATGGAAACCCAAAGGAACCTTTTGGCCAACCTAATATGATATTCTATCTCTGATTTAGGAGTCAGTGAATTAAGTAAGATTAATATAAGTTTCTGTTGTTGCTGTTTTGTGTGTGTGCTTAGTCATGTCTGACTCTTTTTGACTTCATGGACTGCAGCCTGCCAGGCTCCTCTGGTCATGGAATTATCCAGACAAGAATACCAAAGTGGGTTGCCATTTTCTACTCCAGAGGATCTTCCTGACCCAGGGATCAAACCCACTTCTCTTGTGTCTCCTGGATTGGCAGGCAGATTCTTTACCACGGAGCCACCTGGGAAGTCCCTAAATATATGTTAAATCTGTCTATTTTAAAGTATGTAGCATCAAAACTAGAGAAGGCAATGGCAACCCACTCCAGGACTCTTGCCTGGAAAATCCCATGGACAGAGAAGCCTGGTAGGCTACAGTCCAGGGGGTGGCTAAGAGTTGGACACTACTGAGCGACTTCAATTTCACTTTTCACTTTCCTGCATTGGAGAAGGAAATGGCAACCCACTCCAGTGTTCTTGCCTGGAGAATCCCAGGGACAGAGGAGCCTGGTGGGCTGCCGTCTATGAGTTTGCAGAGAGTCAGACACAACTGAAGCGACTTAGCAGCAGCAGCAGCATCAAAACATGAATGCATATTCATCAACTGTACTCTAATATGCAAGAAAAACTTTTCTTTTTTTATTTATTAAATCTTTTTTTGCATTACCCCCCTAGAATTTTCAGTTATTTGCCAAAAGAGTTGCCTTTGAAAATGTCATTTGGTTTTTAAATTGAAGTTCCTGATATGTATATGTGTGCATTTCTGAGTACTACTGTAAGGGATATTTTGATCAATATTATTAGGTATAAATGAAAACACTGAACACTTGGCAGGGCTGTTACTGCAATGTTGCACTTTGGGCAGAAGGTTGCAGTATTAGATCATACTGAACATCTTCAGAGATCATATTTATCTCCACTGAATTAGCAGCTAGCCAAACATTTTAATATTCTTCCTTAATTATCTCATATTTGCTTTTTTTGCCCCTTTAAATCAGAAATTCTTTTGTCACTGATAAATTCTGACCCACAAAATAACGATGAGAGCAATAACTTAGGCAGTTCATTACAGAGGAAAACAACTACAAAATCATTTGTTCTAAATATTTATTATGCCTATACCAGGATTGGTAAAGTTCTTCATGCTCAGTGGTACAATTAAATATTTCACATGTATTATTGTGAAATATAAATTACAGAAAGATCAATTACGTGAAAGGTTAGTGGATCCATAAGAATGGATGATAAACAAGCATTTTGCACAGGAGGATGTGGCATTTATTAATTAATATAATCACTTCTGAATCACACTCATACTTCTTTAAAGGAAAAACAGCTTAAGTAGAAATTTCACATTTTGGCATTGAAGCTATCAAAATAATTTTATTATGCTACACCACAATTTTGTAAAAAATATAAAAGAATGGTAATGATCTTATATTTATATAGCATTTTTCTCAACATTAAAGAAAAATCTTGCCCTTTTTGCTTCAATAGACATGTGATCCTCACAATTACAAAAATTCAGTGAATTACAGACTTGGAATTCATGTCTATTTATTTTTTCTTTTTTTTTTTCCAGTATATTTCTTTTTAAAATGCAAACTGGTAAAGTTTTTCTATTCTAGAAAAAATGTCTAATATTTATACTAGGCATTCTTTTATCTTATGTAACAGAAATTTTAGATGACTTGATACTGTATAAACTTCTCTAAGTGGAGTTAAACTAATTTAGGTAGAAGGCATAATAAAATCTGTGCTAAATGCATTATCAAAAAATCTAGTGTTGTGTGTGTGTGTTTGTCACTCAGTAGTGTCTGACTCTTTGCAACTCCATGAACTCTAGCCTGCCAGGCTCCTTTGTACATGGGGTTTTCCAGGCATGAATACTGGAGTGGGTAGCCATTCCCTTCTCCAGAGGATCTTCCCAACCCAGGGATTGAACCTAGGTCTCCTGCATTGCACGCAGATTCTTTACCATCTGAGCCACTAGGGAAGCCCAGGGGAAGTGCCACATATACTTCTCTTCCTTATAGCACTAGAGGAATGTCTGAGTCAGAATAATTTTTTAAAGGGCATGGTAGTTTTAAGAGTATGCCAAGTGGAGATACTTCCAGCCTCTTAAGAAGTAGCTTAATACTTAAAGTATCATGGCCAAAGAAGAGGCAAGTTGTACTAATTTCATTTTTCTTACATCCTTCCAATCCAAGTATAATCTCTGATCCCTGTTTTCAGAGAAAATAGTATTATCATATCCCATTTCCCATTCTACTGGATAGGGTTGATGATCTAATCAGCAGTGATTCTTTTTGAACCATGATGTAACTGCAGAGGAGCTTCCTACTTCACTTGCCTATTCAAATAAAAACCTGGTGGGACTTCCTTGGTGGCACAGTGGATAAGAATCCACCTGCCAATGAAGGATACATGGGTTCTCTCCCTGGTACAAGAGGATCTCACATGCTGTAGAGCAAGTAATCCTGTGCACCACAGTTACTGAGCCCGTGTCCTAGGGCCTATAAGTTGCAGCTACTGAGCCTCTGTGCTGCAAACACTGAAGCCCATGCTCCTAGAGCCTGTACTCCTCAACAAGACAAGCCACTGCAATGAGAAGCCAGTGCACAACAATGAAGAGTAGCCCCCACTTTCCACACTAGAGAAAGTCCATGCAAAGAAAATGAAGACCCAGTGCAGTCAAAAATAAATAAATATTTCCAAAAAATGGTCATCCAGTAAACTTTCAGTTTATCATTTGAAAATCTGATCACAGTTCAGTTCAGTTCAGTTCAGTCACTCAGTCATGTCCCACTCTTTGTGACCCCATGAATCGCAGCACACCAGGCCTCCTTGTCCATCACCAACTCCCAGAGTTCACTCAGACTCATGTCCATTGAGTGCGTGATGCCATCCAGCCATCTCATCCTCTATTGTCCCCTTCTCTTCCTGCACCCAATATTTCCCAGCATCAGAATCTTTTCCAATGAGTCAACTCTTCGCATGAGGTGGCCAAAGTACTGGAGTTTCAGCTTTAGCATCATTCTCTACAAAGAAATCCCAGGGCTGATCTCCTTCAGAATGGATTGGTTGGATCTCCTTGCAGTCCAAGGGACTCTCAAGAGTCTTCTCCAACACCACAGTTCTAAAGCATCAATTCTTTGGTGCTCAGCTTTCTTCACAGTCCAACTCTCACATCCATACATGACCACAGGAAAAACCATAGCCTTGACTAGACAGACCTTTGTTGGCAAAGTAATGTCTCTGCTTTTCAATATGCTATCTAGGTTGGTCATAACTTTTCTTCCAAGGAGTAAGCGTCTTTTAATTTCATGGCTGCAGTCACCATCTGCAGTGATTTTGGAGTCCCCAAAAATAAAGTCTGACACTGTTTCCACTGTTTCCCTATCTATTTCCCATGAAGTGATGGGACCAGATGCTATGATCTTCGTTTTCTGAATGTTGAGCTTTAAGCCAACTTTTTCACTCTCCTCTTTCACTTTCATCAAGAGACTTTTTAGTGATCAAAATCTCCCTCTTTTCCCTCAGTGTTAATCAAGACTCAGTTTCTGGAGACAAAATATTAAACTCAAATGACCTTGAAGGGAAATGCAAACTTAGTGGTTCAGAGAGAAAGAGAATCACAGGAAAAGTCAAACTTTAATGGGACTGGAACCAAATGCTTGAATATGATCATCAAGAGTCTCTTTTTCTCCAGTTCTTAATGTCACATTTTGCTTTGAGTTTGCTTCATTTTCTGGTGGTTTCTTTCCAAGTGGAGACAAAAGTCCAGAAATAGCTCAGGTTTTACGTGAAGGGTGAGGATGAGTATACCTCATAATACTGCACATTTCAAGATGGTCTAATCTACTTGGAAGAAGAACCTGTCTCAATCAGTACATTTTGGCCAAAGAAGGAAATTTTGTGAGTGGTTCAATTTGGATGTGTTGTTGTTGCTCAGTGGCTCAGCCATGTCTGATTCTTTGTGACCCCTTGGACAGTATTCCAGGCTTCCCTGTCCTTCGCTGTCTCCCTGGGTTTGCTCAAACTCATGTCCATTGAATCAGTGATGCCATCCAACCAATTCATCCTCTGTCCCCTCCTTCTCCACCTGCCTTCAATCTTTCCCAGCATCAGGGTCTTTTCCAATGATGCTCTTTGCATCAGGTGGTCAAAGTATCGGAGCTTCAGCTTCAGCTTCAGCATCAGTCCCTCCAATGAATATTCAGGGTTGCTTTCCTTTAGGATTGACTGGTTTGATCTCCTTGCAGTTCAGGTGACTCTTGACAGTCTTATCCAACACCACCATTACAAAGCATCTAATGCCTATTAAGAGCTAAGGGAAACCTGATCTGAAACATGTAGGACTACTTGTGCAGAAATAGTTCCTTACAAGGAGCTTGATGTATTTTAAATAAAAGAGCAGAAATTACATATTGGTAGGCACATTAGCTGATGATCTCAACATTCCCTGGTTTGAGAGAACACATCCTGTGTTCAAAGATTAAGGTGATTTATCACTTCTAAGGGTAATTGCTCTGTTTAGAGTACTTCTCTTATTCCATGAACCATACTATGTGTTTTGGTTTTGTTCCTCCACAAATCCAAATATATTAATTTTATGGGTGCAGCAATCATGTTATATAACACACTTGCAATCATAAAAAGAGCCAATTAATACTAACTTCCTAGGACTTATTTTGAAAATGAGAAGGTCTTTGGGAATCAGTCTTTCTTGATTGAGAAACATGAGTATATCCATGATAATGTTGATACATAAGATACAGAGTTTCTGAAATTTAACTCATATAGAAGAAACAGGGATGAAATTTATTAAGTAGTCTTAAAAGTATTTTAGACATTTTTGTCCAGTTACTGCTGACATCCTCCGTTTATAGAAATTTGATTATCACCTCTGTTTTTCTGTCATCCTAGTAAGTTTCTTATACACTAAGGATATTATAAAACATGCCACAATCTCCACAGATACTGTTAAAAAAGCTCCACTTCTCACCGGGTTGTGGCAGCTGAAGTAGGGAATTGGTTCTTAGTATTCTGTGGCAGATTCATGTTGAAGTATGGCAAAACCAATACAATATTGTAAAGTAATTAAGCTCCAATTAAAATAAATAAATTTATATAAAAAAACAGCTTGCAGGAACTGGGAAACCAATTCTTATTGATTCAAATTATATCTTTCTTATTAAAGTGAAATTTACTAATATGTGAAACTAAAGCATTTTCGAAGATAGCAGTTACTAACAAACAACAGATGGTACTTTTATATGGCTGTCACTGTGATCCACAGTAACTGTGAATACCCATTAACGATCTCCATATGGAAAAAATACATTTGTTGTAATTGATAACATTATAAAATTATGAATGAATTAGTGGTATGAATTAGTGGCATGACACTGATAAGGCAGAATTAAAGGATATAAATATTACATAGTCTATTGTCCCTTTTAGATTCCCTTAGATGTTTCAATGCATATGAGTTTGAGTGAACTCCAGGAGTTGGTGATGGACAGGGAGGTCTGGCATGCTGCAATTCATGGGGTCGCAGAGTCGGACACAACTGAGCGACTGAACTGAGATGTCTTTAGATCGCCTACTACTTCTACCTTTATAGTTTTGTTCTCTGCCCCTTACCATGTGTCATGGAAGTAAAAATGATGGAGTGAACACCATTAATATAATGATAAAGCATCCTGAACACTTGTTTCTCTCAACATAAAATTCACTGCAAGTTGTTAGAATTATCCATTTCTGCCAGCATAGCCCTTCCATGACTGAGGCTCCTTCCATCGTTGGTGTCCTCACTTTTACCACATTGTCTTCAATGTAATCATGCAATGGGAAAAAATAAGAGTACTATGCCTTACAGAATTTAAGTTCCAAACCTGAGAAGGGGAGCGCTTCTTCTAATTCAGATGCTTGGCCCCAATCTAACTTTTTTAAACTAAGATTTTACTTTATAAGAGTTGTTTTAGACTCCCAGTAAAATTGAGAGGAACATACAAAGATTTTCAATATATCCTGCAACCCCACACATGCATAGCCTTTACTGGTGTCAATATCCCCAACCTAAGAGGCACATTTGTTACAACTGATGAACCTTTACTGACACAACACAGTCACCCAAGGTCCATAGTTTACATCAGGGTTCATTCATAGTGTGGTGTGGTACATTCCATGGGTTTAGATAAATGTCAGACGGCATTTATTAAAGATTATGGTATCAGACAGAGAATATTCCTGGCCTTAAGAGTCCTCTGTGCTTTGTGTCTTCAACCTCTCACTCCTCTCCATCTGAAGATACAAGGAGAAGAGATCCTTCTACAAACCAGAAAAAGGGCTCTTACCAGACACTCAATCTCGTAGTAACTCATGTTGTATTTCTCTGCCTCTAGAACTGTGAGAAATAGTTGTTAGTTGTTTCAGTCATCCAGTCTATGGTAAATTGTTATAGCATCCCAAGGTAAGGCAGCATGCTTTAAAATGGAAGTAATAGGCAAAAGAATTCTAACAGTCTGGGAAGAAAGACAGAAGACCTCCCTGATTCAAAAAATGTGTTACCAAGACTTTAAAACTGCCTTAAAACTTAGGGATTTTAGTTCAAAAATCTGTTAAGAAATAAAGCAAAGCAAATAAACCAAACAGAAACCAAGTTAAACAAAGCAACACACAGAAAGCAGTACAAAAAAATGCATTTCATGAGGCATAAAACTGATGAGAAAAAATGTGAACAGTTGATTAATTTTGGTGAAAAGTAGAAAAATATTAATCACATGATTTTTAAAACTTGTGTAGGTTTTTAGATGAATAAATTTATTTTAATTAGCTAATTCATTAGAGTAAAAGCTGATGTAAGAATGGACAAATTAGGGTATCTGAGAGTGCTAGATTCTATCCAGATGGTACACGGTGCTCAGTGTTAGTGATGACCAATATGCTCTATTAATTTCAGGAGAGATTTGGGCTCATAATCAATGGGTTAAAAGAGGGCAGACATGAGAAACAGCCATGTAAAAATAGGTATTACCAAGATCTACACACAGAAAACAAAAGTTGCCAGTTGGCTCTAACATTTTCTATCCTACTTAGAGCACAGATAAAAAGTGCATCCTATTAAATATGATAATGCATTCTCTTTACATAAAATGAGTTAGAGATTTGGGTGAAAAATAAGACATTTTTAAGGAACCTGATATCTGGGGGAAAAGTTGTGCTATGCTTCACACTATGACTTCAAGCCTGGCAACTGGCTCTGTATAAACCTGATTTGCATAGAATCTTCAAGAAGGATTCTTATTCAGAGAAAGCTCTGCAAGTAAAGCTCTATCTGGCTTGGAGGACTTTCTTTTTGGGGCATCCCTGGTAGCTCAGCTGGTAAAGAAGCCACCTGCAATGTGGGAGACCTGGTTTTGTTCTGATCCTTGGGTTGGGAAGGTCCCCTAGAGAAGGGAATGTTTACCTACTCCAGTATTGTGGCCTGGAGCATTCCATGGACTGTATATCCATGACTGAACAACTTTCACTTTCACTTTCAATAAGAAAGCCAATGATTCTTGAAATTATAAGGGTATTGTATATCTCAGAGGCAACTAAAGGTCTAAGTCAACTAAATGAACAAGCATCATGACGTACTGTTGAACAGATACATGTAAAATTTGAGCCAAAGAAAGAGACCAAAATGTTATATTCAGTCAACCCCCCATTAAGTGTAAATTTCATTTAGATTGGAACATTAAGCACTTTGAGAATTCAATAAATGAAGACTTGATGATCCCTAACTGGGGAAAAGGACGATTAGAAAATAAAAATGAAAGTAAAAGTTGCTCAATCATGTTCGACTCTTTGTGACCCTATGGACTACACAGTTCTTGGAATTCTCCAAGCCAGAATATTGGAGTGGGTAGCCTTTCCCTTTTACAGGTGATCTTCCCAACCCAGGGATCGAACCCAGGTCTCCCACATTGCAGGTAGATTCTTTATCAGCTGAGTCACAAGGAAAACCCCAGAAAATAAAACATCATCACCAAAAATATGAATTAAAAGAGGGAAAAAATGAAGTCAGTGTAAACATTCTTTATTACCCTATAATGATGGAGAGAAAAACTATGACAAACCTTGTTGTTGTTCAGTAGCTCAGTCATGTCAGACTCTTTGTAACCCCATGGACTGCAGCACACCAGGCTTCCCTGTCCTTCACCTCCTGGAGCTTGCTGAAATTCAAGTCCCTTGAGTTGGTGATGCCATCCAACCATCCTCTGTCATCCCCTTTTGTTCCTGCCTTCAATCTTTCCCTGAATCAGGGTCTTTTCTAATGACTCGGCTTTCGCATCAGGTGGTCAAAGTATTGGAGCTTTAACTTTAGCATCAGGCCTTCCAATGAATACTCAGGATTGATATCGTTTAGGATTAACTGGTTGGATTTCCTTGCAGTCCTAGAGACAAACCTAGACAGCATTTTAAAAAGCAGACACATTACTTTGCGGACAAAGGTCTGTGTAGTCAAAGCTATAGTTTTTCCAGTAGTCATGTATGGATGTGAGAGTCAAAACATAAAGAAGGCTGAGTGCCAAAGAATGGATGCTTTTGAACTATGGTATCAGAGAAGACTCTTGAGAGTTCCTTGAACTGCAAGGAGATCCAACCAGTCAATACTAAAGGAAATCAACCCTGAATATTCATTGGAAGGCCTGGTGCTGAAGCTGAAGCTCCAGTATTTAGCCACCTGATAAGAAGAGCTGACTCATTAGAAAAGACCCTGATGCTGGGAAAGATTGAAGGCAGGAAGAGAAGGGGATGACAGAGGATGAGGTGGTTGGATGGCATCACTGAATCAATGGACATGAATTTGAGAAAGCTCCGGGAGATGGTGGAGGATAGGGAAGCCTCTTGTGCTGCAGTCTATAGAGTTGCAAAGAGTAGGATATGAATGAGCAACTGAAAAATAACAACAACAACAATGGTGGATACTTGTCATTTGTCAATACCCAAAACAGAAAGTGACCCCATACATGTATTTTTGCTAATGATAATATATAAATATGAGTTCATTAATTGTAGCAAAGGAAATACACCAATGTGAAACAGTCATATTGAGAGAAATTGGGGTAGTGGGAACATGAGAGGGGATACGGGAACTCTGTACTTTTCACTCAACCTTTTATGTAAAACTTCTCAAAAAGCTATATACTGTATGATGTCAATTATATGCCTTGCTGGAAAAAGCAAACTATAGAAATATTGAAACAATTAGTAACTGCCAAGGTTTTTGAATTTATAACAGGAGAGTCTCTCATAAGTGAAGCATTGGTCTTTGTTTTGCTTAGGATAGTAAAACTATTAAATATGATATTAAAATGGTGGATAGATGAAATTATTTATTACCTATTAAAATGCATTTATGGGACTTTACAAGCTTTCACAGTTATTAAATAGAGCCTTATATATAAAAATTTTTAAATATATTTGCATGGTCAGGGGATAGCAGGATGGATTGCAGTTTTGACATGTGAACCTAAATACATTATAAATGAATGAAACAATCACACTGAAGGTGGTATAGGGGTAGGTTGCTGAACTTTAGAAACAATAGGCACTTGCAAGAATGAAAGTGAAAAGAATCTGCACAAAAGAACTGTCCTCTCATTGACAATAGTATTTCACACTGGAGTATGTCAACACTACTATACATCTGTACCTCAGTTAAACACAGTAAAGGATGGCAGCTTGTGGGACCCATGTTTATTACTGGGTTTATATAAACAAGGAAGGTGGCTGGAATGATTTACATAGTAATGTATAGAGATGGAAAGAACAGGAAGAAATATCTGTAATATAAATACAATGTTTATGTATAGAAATATATATGTATACACATAAATTTATTTACTCTGCCAACTGAAGGGGCTTAAAAGAAATGATATCCTATTATAAAGGATCACATCTAGTACCCGGAATTTGTTCTACCAAAAATAAAATGAAATTCAACAACTAACAAAAAACTTCATGATAAAAGACTGAATATCTTTTCCTAAGATCAGAAAAAGCAAAAATGTCCATTCGAGTCATTCCATCCAACATTCACTGGTGTGTCTAACCAGGGCAATCAAATATTAAACATAAAGATATCCAGATTGAATGACAGAAGCAAACTGATTTCTGTGAAATTTCAAAGGGCATGTTCTTATAAATAGAACATCCTAAAAATTCATTTACAAAATTATGAAAACTAATAAATAAGTTCATCAAGATTAATATGAAATAATAAGTTGAATTTTAATAAAAGCTCAATGAAAATTCAGATATGAAGTTAAATTAAAAAAATACCATATGATAAGATCAAAAAGAATAAAATACATAGGAATTCATTTAACAAAGGTCATGCAAGACTTATATAGGGAGAAATACAAAACATTATTGAAAGGAATTAAAAATCTAAATAAATGGAGAAACACCTCATGTTCATGGATCAGAAAGTGAAAGTGAAAGTTGTTCAGTCATGTCTGACTACAACCCCATGGACTGTATAGTCCAGGGAATTCTCCAGGCCAGAATACTGGAGTGGGTAGCCTTCCCCTTTTCCAGGGGATCTTCCCAACCTAGGGATCAAACCCAGGTTTCCCGCATTACAGGCAGATTCTTTACCAGCTGAGCCACAAGGGAAGCCCAAGAATACTGGAGTGGGTAGCCTATCCCTTCTTCAGCGGATCTTCCCAAGCCAGGAATCAAACAGGGGGTCTCCTGCATTGCAGGCAAATTCTTTACCAACTGAGCTATCAGGGAAGCCTGCTAGGCGGTACCTATTTTATATCTATGTACCTTACAGAATTCTTGTTAAATCTGATGAGGTTTATCTCTATATAGTCAGATGATCAGAATCCAATATTATTTATATGACAACACTTCCTCAAATGACATACAGATTCAAACTTAGTCATTTCAAAATGCCTACAATATTTCTTTCAGAAATTGATAAAATGATCCTAAATTTCACATAGGAAAACAGAAAATTCAGAGTGATCCAAACAATCTTAAAATCTTAAAATAGAAAAAAAAATGTGGAAGACTCACATTTCCTGATTTCAAAATTTACTACAAAGCTACAGCAATCAAAGAATCATGATATTGGCATGTGGTAGACACATAGGTCAATGAAATAGAGTTGAGAGTTTAAAAATAAACCCTTACATGTATGGTCAATTGATTCCAAAGCAAAGTGCAAAATGATTCAATTAGAGGGAAAAAGTCTTTTCTACAAATATTACTAGAAAAACAGATGCAAAATAATGAAGTTGGATTCTTTCTATAAATCATGCACAAAATTCACTCAAATGCATTATAGAAGTAAATGAAATTGTTAATACTTTAAAACTCTTAGAAGAAAACACAGGAGTGAATCTTCATTATATCTACTTAGGCAATGTTTTCTTAGATATGACACAACTGTCAAAGTTTAAAGCAAAATAACCTCCTTGAAGTTTCAAAACCTTAGGTTTGCATGAAATGTCATATCAGAAGGGAAAAGACTTCCCAACCAGAATAGGAGAAAATATATTAAATGACTGCTGGATTTACATAATCTGGAGTTTTATGCTTATGAGGATGTAGTTGAGTAATTATTAAACTCAATAATAAAAATACAAATGACATTTTAAAAATGGATAAAGTGTCTGTATAGATATTTCTCCATCAAAAATATACAAATGATCAATCAGTACATGACAAAGATGTTCAACATCACTACTTATTTTTTAATTTAATTTAATTTTATTATTATTATTATTTTACTTTACAATATTGTATTGGTTTTGCCATACATCAACAT
>SJYQ01001652.1:107114-124019 GCA_006410935.1 Redunca redunca | reverse complement strand
TATAGACACTATCTTTAATATATTTTAATATTTTTTAAAAATCAAAGCAATAAGAAAGTCATCTATGTTTCTATTATTTTCATTTGTTATATACCATTGAAATAACCTAAATAAGAAAGAATAAAATGAGTACTGCTTACCCCTGTAAAACTCAGGAGCTAATCCACCTAAAATTTGTAATCAGCTCTTCTATATCTGGACAGATTCAATCAAGCATGGCTCATGTAGTTCTGTATTTTTTACTATTGAAAATATCCATGTATAAGTGGACATGCAGTTTTACCCCTTTGTTCAAGGGTTAACTGTATTAACAAGGATTTATACACAATTTCTTACGTTGATGAATGAAGTTTTTCTATTGTTACTAATCTGTTATTTTTCAATTTATGAAAAATGTATTTGCTTCAGGAAGCTTATATAAAATAAATGAAATAATGAAATATTTGTACAGCCCCTGGAGTCACATAGAGTCGGACACAGCTGAGTAACTTTCCTTCAAGAAATAATTTGAATGAATCATCATAATATTTGACCCTTTGTTAAAAACAGGTTATTCACATTGGGAGTTTAATATACACAAGGTGTGACTATTTTTAACAAATGCTCTGAAAAAAATTGCATTTTAAATTTTGGAAATTTAAATATAATTCTACTGTATAATTAGACAACTTAAAGTGGTAAAAACAAAAGAAAGAAAATTACCAAAGAAAGCAGCTGATTCCTCTAATTAGAAATGATGGCCTCCTCTTTCCAAATAATAATAATAATCCAAAAGTAAATTATCAGGCTAATAAAATGGAAAACTTGCAGTCATGTCTTGACAAAATGTGACATATCATTTCATGGTTAAACAAATAGCAATATCAAAGTTTATTCATGCCAATCAAGATTTCAGTTTATAAGCAACATGGTTCTAAACTGTTTAAATTAATATATTTAATTTAATAATTGCCTAGTATATTTATTTTGTCACTACAAACTAAACAAAAGAAATACTCTTTCTTAAGCCTCCTCTAAACATCGATGTAAATTGCTTTTCTTTCCCCATTTGCATTTATGCTTTCTGTTAACAAACTATATTTTTTTTCTCTTACTTTCAACTAACTTTATGCTATTTTTCCTTATGGGCAATGATGATTCATTGAAATAACAGAAGAGGTTAAATTTTCCCCTGAAATGAAAGAATGTTGAAGTAGAACTGCTCCTTCAGCTCTAAAAAACATAGTATAAACTGTAGTTTAAAATGTTTATAGAGTTTGAAGCATTATCTGCTGGTTATCACAAATGGTATCTATGCAAATTTCTATGAGCAGATGTTGAGAAGGTACTAAAACTCTCAGTTCAGTTCAGTTCAGTCCGCAGTCCTGTCCGACTCTTTGCAACCCCATGAATCACAGCACGCCAGGCCTCCCCGTTCATCACCAACTCCTAGAGTACATCCAAACTCATGTCCATAGAGTTAGTGATGCCATCCAGCCGTCTCATCCTCTATCGTTCCCTTCACCTCCTGTCCCCAATCCCTCCCAGCATCAGGGTCTTTTCCAATGAGTCAACTCTTCGCATGAAGTGGCCAAAGTTTTGGAGTTTCACCTTCAGCATCAGTCCATCCAATGAACACCCAGGACGGATCTCCTTTAGAATGGGCTGGCTGGATCTCCATGCAGTCCAAGGGACTCTCAAGATTCTTCTACAGCACCACAGTTTAAAAGCATCAATTCTTCGGCACTCAGCTTTCTTCACAGTCCAACTCTCACATCCATACATGCCCACTGGAAAAACCATAGCCTTGACTAGACGGACCTTTGTTGGCAAAGTAATGTCTTTGCTCTTTAATATGCTGTCTAGGTTGGTCATAACTTTCCTTCCAAGGAGTAAGCGTCTTTTAATTTCATGGCTGCAGTCACCATCTGCAGTGATTTTGGAGCCCCTCAAAATAAAACCTGACAGTGTTTTTACTGTTTCCCCATCTATTTCCAATGAAGTGATGGAACCATATGCCATGATCTTAGCTTTCTGAATGTTGAGCTTCAAGTCAACATTCCACTCTTGTCTTTAACTTTCATCAAGCAGCTTTTTAGTTCCTCTTCACTTACTGCCATAAGGGTGGTGTCATCTGCATATCTGAGGTTATTGATATTTCTCTTGGCAATCTTGATTCCAACTTGTGATTCTTCCAGCCCAGCATTTCTCATGATGTACTTTGCATAGAAGCTAAATAAGCAGGGTGACAATATACAGCCTTGACGTACTCCTTTTCCTATTTGGAACCAGTCTGTTGTTCCTTGTCCACTTCTAACTGTTGCTTCCTGATCTGCATACAGGTTTCTCAAGAAGCAGGTCAGGTGGTATGGTAGTCCCATCTCTTTCAGAATTTTCCAGTTTATTGTGAGCCACACAGTCAAAGGATTTGGCATAGTCAATAAAGCAGAAACAGTTATTTTTCTGAAACTCTCTTGCTTTTTCAATGATTCAGTGAGTGTTGGCAATTTGATCTCTGATTCCTCTGCCTTTTCTAAAGCCAGCTTGAACATCAGGAAGTTCACGGTTCACGTATTGCTGAAGCCTGGCTTGGAGAATTTTGAGCATTACTTTACTAGCATGTGAGATGGGTGCAATTGTGTGGTAGTTTGAACATTTCACCTCCACTAGCTTTGTTCATAGTGATGCTTTCTAAGGCCCACTTGACTTCACACTTCAGGATGTCTGGCTTTAGGTGAGTGATCACACCATCATGATTATCCGGGTCGTGAAGATCTTTTTTGTACAGTTCTTCTGTGTATTCTTGCCACCTCTTCTTAATATCTTTTGCTTCTCTTAGGTGTATACCATTTCTGTCCTTTATCGAGCCCATCTTTGCATGAAATGTTCCCTTGGTATCTCTAATTTTCTTGAAGAGATCTCTAGTCTTTCCCATTCTGTTGTTTTCCTTTATTTCTTTACGTTGTTTGCTGAGAAACACTTTCTTATCTCTCCTTGCTATTCTTTGGAACTCTGCATTCAGATGCTTATATCTTTCCTTTTCCCCTTTGCTTTTCTCCTCTCTTCTTTTCACAGCTATTTGTAAGGCCTCCACAGACAGCCATTTTGCTTTTCTGCATTTCTTTTCCATGGGCATGGTCCTGATCCCTATCCCCTGTACAATGTCACAAACCTCTGTCCATAGTTCATCCGGCACTCTTTCTATCAGATCTAGCCCCTTAGATCTATTTCTCACTTCCACTGTATACTCATAAGGGATTTGATTTAGGTCATACATGAATGGTCAAGTGGTTTTCCTTACTTTCTTCCATTTAAGTCTGAATTTGGCAATAAGGGGTTCATGATCTGAGCCACAGTCAGCTTCCGATCTTTTTTTGCTGACTGTATAGAGCTTCTCCATCTTTGGCTGCAAAGAATATAAACAATCTAATTTCAGTGTTGCCCATCTGGTGATGTCCATGTGTAGAGCCTTCTCTTGTGTTGTTGGAAGAGGGTGTTTGCTATAACCATTGCGTTCTCTTGACAAAACTCTATTAGCCTTTGCCCTGCTTTATTCCATAATCCAAGCCAAATTTGCCTGTTACTCCAGGTGTTTCTTAACTTCCTACTTTTGCATTCCAGTCCTTTATAATGAAAAGGACATCTTTTTTGGGTGTTAGTTTTAAAAGGTCTTGTAAGTCTTCATAGTACCTTTCAACTTCAGCTTCTTCAGCGTTACTGGTTGGGGCATAGGCTTGGATCACTGTGATATTGAATGGTTTGCCTTGGAAATTTACAGAATTTATAAAAATGCCTTGGCATTTTTGAGACTGCATCCAAGTACTGCATTTCAGACTCTTTTGTTGACAATGATGGCTACTCCATTTCTTCTAAGGGATTCCTGCCCACAGTAGTAGGTATAATGGTCATCTGAGTTAAATTCATCCATTCCAGTCCATTTTAGTTCACTGATTTCTAGAATGTCAGTGTTCACTCTTGTCATCTCATTTGATCACTTCCAATTTGCCTTGATTCATGGACCTAACATTACAGGTTCCTAGGCAGTATTGCTCTGCACAGCATCAAACCTTGCTTCTATCACCAGTCCCATCCACAACTGGGTATTGATTTTGTGTTGGCTCCATCACCTCATTCTTACTGGAGTTATTTCTCCATTGATCTCCTGTAGCATATTGGGCACCTACTGACCTGGGAAGTTCCTCTTTCAGTATCCTATCATTTTGCCTTTTCATATTGTTCATGAGTTTCTCAAGGCAAGAATACTGAAGTGGCTTGCCATTCTTTTCTCCAGTGGACCACATTCTGTCAGACCGCTCCACCATGACCCGGCCATCTTGGGTGGCCCCACATGGCATGGCTTAGTTTCACTGAGTTAGACAAGGTTGTGGTCCGTGTAATCAGATTGGCTAGTTTTCTGTGAGTATGGTTTCTGTGTGTCTGCCCTCTGATGCCCTCTTGCAACGCCTACTGTCTCACTTGGGTTTCTCTTACCTTGTTTGTGGAGTTTCTCTTCACGGCTAGTTCATTCTGGTCTTTGTAAATATAATTTATCCCACATGAAGCATGGGGCCCCTAGCTGTGCTCCTTATGTGGTGTAGTTACTCCAACAGTCCTTAGCACAAGACATCTGGAAGTATCTCCCATTGTAGATACTAATGCAGTATCTAATCCTTCTCTTGGATTCTACTTTAAAGTTGCCATTTATCCTAAGAAATTCAGAAGAGGAGACACACACACACACACTCAGGCAGGAGAAATAACATGTATAATAATATAATATCTATATTATGCATTGGGATATATCTCATTATACATAATAAACAAACCCATGTATACTTTCAATGTATGTTAAAATATCTGGTGAAATAATTGCATATATCTATATATTTTAGATATGACCTTAATTCTCAATTTTGTATTGTTTTCTGTTTGGGCAATGTTCATTAATAAAGCAAAATATTGCAGCATTCCAAGATATAATGTATACTAGCAATATTTAACATATTAGAAAACTATTGATAAAACTCATTCACAATTTACAAAATAATCAAAATTTCTGTTGCTGTTTATTCTGGTGGAGGGGCTTCCCTGGTGGCTAGGATGGTAAAGAATCTGCCAGCAATGCAGGAGTGAAAATGCAAGTCTCTCAGTCCCGTCCCACTGTTTGTGCCCCCGTGGACCATAGAGACTGTGGAATTCTCCAGGCCAGAATACCAGAGTGGGTAGCCTTTCCCTTCTCCAGGGGATCTTCCCAACCCAGGGATTGAACGCAGGTCTCTCACATTGCAGGCAGATTCTTTACCAGCTGAGTCACAAGAGAAGCCCAAGAATACTGAAGTGGGTAGCCTATCTCTTTTCCAGGAGATNGAAGCCCAAGAATACTGGAGTGGGTAGCCTATCTCTTTTCCAGGAGATCCTCCTGACCCAGGAATTGAACCGGGGTCTCCTGCATTACAGGCAGATTCTTTACCAACTGAGCTATCAGGAAAGCAGAAGACCCAAATACCTGGCTTGCAACAATCCTTGGAGAAGGGAATGGCAACCCACTCTGATATCCTTGCCTAGAAAATTCCAAGGACACAGGTGCTTGTCAGGCTACAATCAATAGCTGCCTACAATTTTTTTCTGCTTTTGTCTTTAAATTTATAAATCTTCTGTGTCAATCAGAAATATCAGTTAAACATATAATTTTTGGTATAATATATAATATGTATTAATATATAACATAATATATATTAATAATATATATAATATATAATATTTTGGTAGATGTTGCACTTGTTCTTTAACACCGTATTCCCATTTTAACATAGGCACATTGATGTTCACACTTCCCAGCACTTTTTTAGTTGGCAGTGTTGCTATAGACTGAACATGTCCTTCTAAAATTCCTATGTTGAAATCTTAGCCCTTAATATGATGATATTAGGAGATGGGGCCTTTGGTAAGTGGTTAGGTTATGAGAATGGAGCTCTCTTGAGTAAGATTCAGTTCAGTTCAGTTCAGTTCAGTCACTCAGTCATGCCCGACTCTTTGTGACCCCGTGAATTGTAGCATGCCAGGCCTCCCTGTCCATCACCATCTCCCAGAGTTCACTCAAACACAAGTCCATCGAGTCAGTGATGCCATCCAGCCATCTCATCATCTGTCATCCCCTTCTTCTCCAGCCCCAATCCCTCCCAGCATCAGAGTCTTTTCCAGTGAGTCAACTCTTTGCATGAGGTGGCCAAAGTACTGGAGTTTCAGCGTTAGCATCAGTCTATTCAAAGAACACCCAGGGCTGATCTCCTTCAGAATGGACTGGTTGGATCTCCTTGCAGTCCAAGGGACTCTCAAGAGTCTTCTCCAACACCACAGTTCAAAAGCATCACTTCTTCAGCACTCAGATTTCTTCACGGTCCAACTCTCACATCCATACACGACTACTGGAAAAACCATAGCCTTGACTAGATGAACCTTTGCTGGCAAAGTAATGTCTCTGCTTTTTGAATATGCTATCTCGGTTGGTCATAACTTTCCTTCCAAAGAGTAAGCATCTTAATTTCATGGCTGCAGTCACCATCTGCAGTGATTCTGGAGCCCAAAAAATAAAGTCTGACCCTGTTTCCACTGTTTGCCCATCTATTTCCCATGAAGTGATGGGACTAGATGCCATGATCTTCGGTTTCTGAATGTTGAGCTTTAAACCAACTTTTTCACTCTCCACTTTCACTTTCATCAAGAGGCCTTTGCGTTCCTCTTCACTTTCTGCCATAAGGGTGGTGGGATATCTCATATCTCAGAGATATCTCATATCTGAGATTATTGATATTTCTCTTGGCAATCTTGATTCCAGCTGCTATTTCTTCCAGCCCAGCGTTTCTCATGATGTACTTTGCATAGAAGTTAAATAAGCATGGTGACAATATATAGCCTTGACGTACTCCTTTTCCTATTGGAACCAGTCTGTTGTTCCATGTATAGTTCTAACTATTGCTTCCTGAGCTGCATATAGGTTTCTCAAGAGGCAGGTCAGGTGGTCTGGTATTCCAATCTCTCTCAGAATTTTCCACAGTNGCTGCATATAGGTTTCTCAAGAGGCAGGTCAGGTGGTCTGGTATTCCCATCTCTCTCAGAATTTTCCACAGTTTATTGTGATCCACACAGTCAAAGGCTTTGGCATAGTCAATAAAGCAGAAATAGATGTTTTTCTGGAACTCTTTTGCTTTTTGATGACCTAGCAGATTTTGGCAATTTGATCTCTTGTTCCTCTGCCTTTCCTAAAACCAGCTTGAACATCTGGGATTTCACGGTTCACGTATTGCTGAAGCCTGGCTTGGAGAATTTCGAGCATTACTTTACTAGTGTGTTAGATGCATGCAATTGTGTGGTAGTTTGAGCATTCTTTGGCATTGCCTTTCTTTGGGATTGGAATGAAAATTCACCTTTTCCAGTCCTGTGGCCACTGCTGAATTTTCCAAATTTGCTGACCTATTGAGTGCAGCACTTTCACAGCATCATCTTTCAGGTTTTGAAATAGCTCAAATGGAATTCGATCACCTCCACTAGCTTTGTTCATAGTGATGCTTTCTAAGGCCCACTTGACTTCACATTCCAGGATGTCTGGCTCTAGGTGAGTGATCACACCATCATGATTTTCTGGCTCATGTAGATCTTTTTCGTACAGTTCTTCTGTGTATTCTTGCCACCTCTTCTTAATATCTTTTGCTTCTATTAGGTCCATATCATTTCTGTCCTTTTTTGAGCCCATCTTTGCATGAAATGTTCCCTTTATATCTCTAATTTTCTTGAAGAGATCTCTAGTCTTTCCCATTCTATTGTTTCCCTCTATTTCTTTGCATTGATCGCTGAAGAAGGTTTTCTTATCTCTTCTTGCTATTCTTTGGAATGCTGCATTCAGACAGATTAGTGCCTTTATAAGTGAAACCTGAGAATACTCTCTCAATCCTTCCATCCTATGAGGAATGAGCAGCAAGGAACATTATCACTGAGGTGGGAATATGTTTTAATGTAATGCTGTGACAAAATACTATTTTTATTGTCTTGAGCTGAACTGGCAGTATGAGATATACTTCCTGTATATTTCAGGAAGGGATAAATGTTGGAAAAAAGAAGTTTAGGTGGAAAAAATACTGGTTACTATAGGCTGCATCTTACAAAACATTACCCAAAAAATGAGCACAGGGGAAAATGGGGAGAGGAGGTATCAATTTGCAAGCAGGAATGAAAGTGAATAAAGACACAATAAACGTTTAGAGACTTGCAAGTTCAGAATAGCTGACTTCTGTTAGTCCCCAAAGGGACTTCCCAGGGGGCACCAGTAATAAAGAAGCCACCTGCCAATGCAGGAGACATAAAGAGATGAAGCTTCGACCTCTGGGTTAGGAAGATCCCCTGTAGGAAGGCATGGCAACCCACTCCAGCATTCTTTCCTGGTAAATCTAATGGACAGAAGAGCCTGGTGGGCTACAGTCCATAGGGTCAGAGTCAGACACGACTGAAGCAACTTAGCATGCACACATTTTAGTCCTCAAAAAGTAAGCAATGTGATATAAGTGAGTTTTCAATGACAAAAATATTTCAGTATAATACATGCTTGAATTGCAAGGATTTGTTCAAGGGCTAGTGCCAAGTAAAGTGTTTATGGGTGAAAATACTCCTGGTAAAGTTTAGATCAAGGGTATTGTACTTGTTTTCTATGGCTGCTGTAACAAAGTACCATAGTCTGAGTGGTTTGCACCAGTTTTCTTTTCCCACAGTTCTAGGGCTAGAACTCTGAAGTCAACAAAGTGTCAATGAGATTGATTTCTTCTGTTGACTCTGAGGGATAACATGTTCCAGGCCTCTCTCCCACTGCTGGTGTTGCATAACAATCCATAGTAAGCAGATGCATCACTCAATCTGCCCCATTTCCGCATGTCATTATCCCTGTGTATCTGTGTGTCTTTGTCTCTTCTTATAAGGACACTGGTGATTAAATTTATGGCCAATCCTAAATCTTATAGCCTCTCTTTTTAAAATCAGCTGAGTATTTTATTTTTAATCAGCTGAATATGTCTGTTCCCTCTTTTTTTAATAATATTATTATGTCTTTTTTTTTTTTTTGGCTGTGCTGGGTGTTCTATTTTTTTTTGGCTGTGCACTTTTCTCTATTTGTGGTGAATAATTATTTCCTATCCCTAATACATGGCTCTAATGTTTATACTATCTTATTCTTTAACAGTTTATTTGCTTTACATCACTGCTTAAATAAACTATCACAAAATTGGTACCTTAAAATAACACAGATTTATAATCTTACAGTTCTGGAGTTTAAAACTTCTAAAATCAAGTGGTTGTCAGGTTGATCTTCCTTTCAGGTGCTCTAGGAAAGACTAAATCTTTGCTTTATTCAGCTGCAAGAGGCTGCCTAAATTCCTTGGCTCATGGCTCCACATCACTCTGACTTCTGCTTCTTCCTTTCCCTGACTCTTACCCTCCTGATTTCCTTTGATAAGGACACTTTGGATTATACTGGCCCTACCCTGACAAGCCAGAATAATCTCCCCCATTTCAGCCTTAATATAACTGCATCTGCTAGATCACTTTATCTGTGTAAGAGAATATATTCACAGGTTTTAGAAATTAGAAGGTAGACATCTCTGGTGTGTGTGGGAAGGACTATTCTACTTACTAAAAATACAATCTCATAGAATTGGGTCTTCAGATGAAGAAGCTGTGGTACAGTTGGTTCTAAATATCTGAGCATATTCTGTTTATGGTACTAGGTACTTCTGGTGCCTTTTTGCTATGCTGTTTTTACATATGTTGAGAAATGGGAAGATGTTGTATGACTGTTTCATTCTCTTTTTTGAATTTCAGCACTTGTCTTTGTCTTAGACTTTCTCAGTTATCTTTATGAAAATGTAAATTTTTATTTTTTCCAGTTTTATTTAGATATAATTTATATAAAACATAGTGCAAGTTTAAGATGCACAATATGTTTATTTAATGCATTTATGCATTTATGGATTGCAAAATCATTAGTACCTTAGTACTAGCTACCAACTGCATCAAGTTACTTAATTACCATTTCCTTTCTGTGGTAAGAACATTTAAGATCTTTCTTGGCAACTTTCAGGTATATAATACAGTATCATTAAATATAGTCACTATGATGTACATTGTAACNGAGAACCCTCAGGAAAGTGTACTTTAAATTTGCCTACACTATTCCAATATTGGTTTAGAAAATTAGATTATGTGGTCAATAACTTCTGAAGTAAATAAGAAATGTCTATAACTTTTGATAACTTTCCCATCATATAAATATTCTAAAGTATTTAGAAATAAAAAAAATCTAATGACTTTGTCATAAGCATTATATCTTTTCTATCATCTGCTTATGAAATACTATTGAATTTTTAAAGTTTTTTCTCAAGTTTTGACAGACTTATATTTATCAATACTACTGGGTGATTAATCTAAGGAAAACCTGAGCTAAATTATCCATGACATATTAATAAAAGTTATGCCAAAACATGAACTGTGTAGGCTAAAGTTTTATTCATCTCTTGGTCAGAAAATAAAAGCTTTTTCTTTCTTGTTTCTCTTAACTCTGAACCATGATTTACATCAGGTAACATTTGAAGCTATAAAGGAAAACAAAATAAGTTGTTGTGCTTTACAAATATAAAGATTCTTTTTAATGCTGGCTTCATGCATATGCATTCACATCCTGGAGTCTCTCAGTGAGATCAATCTCCTGGACATCAGATTGAAGTGGAAGTGGCTCTATAGCAGGTCGCTATACCATGGCCTCTATGGAAATACTTAAGGAGAACACTGGAGGAACCTGTTGAAGATCTGTGGTGGTAACGATTGACTGATGATGGCTGGCTCCCTGCTGTCCACTTGCTAGCAAGAGGCAATGCCAGAAAAAGGCCAGGAGAATGTCTTTCTGTTTCTAGAAAATCCACAAAAGAGCCATAGAGGAGTCCCAGTGCAGACCATCCTGAGAGCCTTGGCTCCATCCTTTGCCTCCTGCTGCTGATCCTTTCATCATGCTTGTACTGAAGGAGCTGTTCAGCTGCCATCTCTCTCTGGATGTTTTTTCTCCCCACCTCTTACAGTAGATAATCTACTCTTATTTCAGTAGATTTTGTAATCAAATGACTCTTCACATCAGGTGACCAAAGTATTTGAGTTTCAACTTCAGTATCAGTCCTTCCAATGAATATTCAGGACTGATTTCCTTTAGGATTGACTGGTTGAATCTCCTTGCAGTCCAAGGAATTCTCAAGAGTCTTCTCCAACACCACAGTTCAAAAGCATCAGTTCTTAGGTGCTCAGATTTTTTTATAATCCAACTCTCACATCCATACCTGACTACTGGAAAAACCATAACTTTGACTAGATAGTAAGTTTATGAAGTTTTAAATGGCTTCTGGAAAGCACATAAAAAGTTGAAAACATAATCCCCCCAAAATGGTCAATCCTAAACTAAAAGAAGTCACTAACATAAAACTTTCATTTATTTAAAAACCACTGAAACATGTATACTATCAAAAAAAATAAAAATAAAAAAAATAAAAACCAACAAATAAATGTCTGTAATGAACCAAAGCAGACTCACAGATGTAGAGAACAAACTGCAGGTTACCAGTAGTGGAGGAGGGTATTAAGAGACACAAACTAGTATGTGTAAGATAAATAAGCAGGGGCTTCCCTGGTGGGTCAGTGGTAAAGAGTACACTTGCCAGTGCAGGAGACATGGGTTGGAGCCATGATCTATGAAATCCCTCATCTGAGAGGATCCCTCACGCCTTGGAACTAAGCCTGACTGTTCAACTATTGAACTTGTGCTGTAGAGCCAGGGGGATGCAACAAGGGAAGCTACTGCAATGAGAAGCTCTCTCACCACAGCTAGAGAGTAGTCCCCACTTGCCACAACTAGAGGAAAGCCTGTGCAGCAACAAAGACCCACCCTAGTCAAAAAGAAAGAAAGAAAGAAGCAATAAGGATGCATTGTACATCACAGGGAAATATAGCCATTATTTTGTATTATTTCTAAACAAAGTATAATTTATAAACATATTGAACCCTAGGTCATACACCTGAAACTAATATAGTATTATCTGTCAATTAGACTTTAATAGATATAAATAAAAATAAAAGAAATTATATTTTTCCCATGCATAATTCACTGTGAGAATTGTTGTGGGTGTAGAAATGAATGGATTTTTGCAGGTTGGAAAGGATAATGACAGCTGCTAACAAGAGCCATATAGTGCAGCAAGTGCTCCAAAAACACTACCTTCCAGATGCCATGGGACACATTAAGAGAGTGCTAGGCCAAACCTCCAAGAGGGAAGAACATACAGGAGATGCAGTTTCCATCCCTGGGTCAGAGAGATCCCCTGGAGAAAGAAATAGCAACCCATTCCAGTCTTCTTGCATGGGAAATTCTATGGACAGAGAAGGATGGTGGGCTACAGTTCATATCTAATCATATCTAATCATTTTCCTGATTAGAATGGCAGTTCAGTTCAGTTCGGTCGCTCAGTCATTTCTGATTCTTTGTGACCCCATGAACTGCAGCACACCAGGCCTCCCTGTCCATCACCAACTCCCAGAGTCCACCCAAACCGATGTCCATTGAGTCAATGATGCCATCCAACCATCTCATCCTCTGTCGTCCCCTTCTCCTCCTGCCCTCAATCTTTCCCAGAATCAGGATCTTTTCCAATGAGTCAGCTCTTCTCATCAGGTGGCCAAAGTATTGGAGTTTCAGCCTCAACATCAGTCCTTCCAATGAACACCCAGATCTGATCTCCTTTAGGATGGACTGGTTGGATCTCCTTGCAGTCCAAGGGACTGTCAAGAGTCTTCTCCAACACCACAGTTCAAAAGCATCAATTCTTGGGCGCTCAGCTTTCTTTATAGTCCAACTCTCACTCTGAAAATTAATCTTAATCTGATGGTTAATCAGTTATAGGAAATAAGAGATACTGGAAGGTGAATAAATAGAATTTTCTGAGACTGATGTTAATGTAATATAATTGAGTTATGTAAGTAGAGATGAGCTTCCCAGGTGGATCAGTGGTAAAGAATCTGCCTGCCAATACAGGAGATGCAGGTTCCATACCTGGGTCAGAGAGATCCCCTGGAGAAAGAAATAGCAACCCATTCCAGTCTTCTTGCATGGGAAATTCTATGGACAGAGAAGTCCATGGGGTCACAAAGAGTTGGATACAACTTGGCAACTAAACAACAGCAATAAATGGAGATATCAGACATTAAGGAAAAATAAAACATGAAAGAGGAAGGAAAAATAAAAAAGCATCATATCTTGTAAGCTATATTCATTCACTATTATATGATATAAATACCTGAAAGGCCACTTTCCTTTCACTAAAACATGAAAGATTTGGACAAATAAATTCACTGACCCTGCCCAGTAGCCCAAGAGAATGCAAACTGAGAAGGATCTGAGGGCTAGCTCCCAAATTGATAATACAGAATAAAACTTCATCTATAAAACTCATAAATATGGTCCATTAACCACATGAATCAATCATCACATAGGTTCTTAAATAAACATCCAGATTTGGGGGCAAATCTATCAAACCTACTGTATAATATTTCAAGGCGTGAGACCAAAACATCAACACTTTTTACCAAGCAGTTTAGTTCCCTCATAACTCAGATGGTTATGAATCTGCCTACAACGCAGGAGACCTGAGTTCGATCCCTGGGTTAGGAAGATCCCCTGGAGATAGAAATGGTCACCCACTCTAGTTTCCTTGCCTGGAGAATTCCATGCAGAGAGGAGCTTTGTGGGTTACAGTCCATGGGGTATCAAAGAATCAGACGCAAATGACTGACTAATACTTTCACTTTAATTGATTAAGCATAAAAATATGTAAGTTTAACTTTATAAGCTTATTTATGCAAATAATGCTTCAGTTCAGTTCAGTCGCTCAGTCGTGTCTGACTCTTTGCGACCCCGTGAATTGCAGCACACCAGGCCTCCCTGTCCATCACCAACTCCTGGAGTTCACTCAGACTCACGTCCATCGAGTCCGTGACGCCATCCAGCCATCTCATCCTCAGTTGCCCCCTTCTCCTCCTGCCCCCAGTCCCTCCCAGCATCAGGGTATTTTCCAACTAGTCAACTCTTCGCATGAGGTGGCCAAAGTACTGATGTTTCAGCTTTACCATCATTCCTTCCAAAGAAATCACAGGGCTGATCTTCAGAACGGTCTGGTTGGATCTCCTTGCAGTCCAAGGGACTCTCAAGAGTCTTCTCCAACACCACAGTTCAAAAGCATCAATTCTTCGGCGCTCAGCTTTCTTCACAGTCCAACTCTCACATCCATACATGACTACTGGAAAACCAATAGCCTTGACCAGACGGATCTTTGTTGGCAAAGTAATGTCTCTGCTTTTGAATATGCTATCCAGGTTGGTCATAACTTTTCTTCCAAGGAGTAAGCGTCTTTTAATTTCATGGCTGCAATCACCATCTGCAGTGATTCTGGAGCCCCCCAAAATAAAGTCTGACACTGTTTCCACTGTTTCCCCATCTATTTCCCATGAAGTGATGGGGCCAGATGCCATGATCTTTGTTTTCTGAATGTTGAGCTTTAAACCAATTTTTTCAGTCTCCACTTTCACTTTCATCAGGAGGCTTTTTAGTTCATCTTCACTTTCTGCCATAAGGGTAGTGTCATCTGTATGTCTGAGATTATTGATATTTCTCCCGGCAATCTTGATTCCAACTTGTGCTTCTTCCAGCCCAGCGTTTCTCATGATGTACTCTGCATATAAGTTAAATAAGCAGGGTGACAATATACAGCCTTGACGTACTCCTTTTCCTATTTGGAACCAGTCTGTTATTCTATGTCCAGTTCTAACTGTTGCTTCCTTACCTGCATACAGATTTCTCAAGAGGCAGGTCAGGTGGTCTGGTATTCCTGTCTCTTTCAGAATTTGCTTATTTATGCATAAATCTTATTTATGAAAATGATATCTTTCTATTAAACAACACAATTTTACAGATCCTAAGTAAACTATGTGAACAACAGCAGTTCAAATACAGAAATGAAAATCAGAATCAGACAAAATACAAACAATTGCAATTATTTTGGCATCTTGAAAACAGCCCAGAAATACTAATTTCAGGTTTGATATTTGTTACAGTTATCTCCAAGAGCATATTTAATATCAAATGTGTTAGGGATAAATTATAGTACTTTTATTTCATTATATCTGATTATATCTCTTAGGTATCTGTGTATTAGCCTGTTAATCCCAATAATAGGAGTTAGGTATCTTAATCATATTATACAAGAGTCTTCACTCTCCTCAAAGAACATGGTAGGTAATATATCACATTATATTTGTCTTAAGTATTAACAAATACGTTATAGACTANATATATCACATTATATTTGTCTTAAGTATTAACAAATACGTTATGGACTAAATAAGGTATATAATATAATGTTTCAAAATATATATAGATTAGGACTGTGATTACTTTGATGTCAAAGTGTTCTTTGCCATCAGAGAAATTTGTCTTTGTTTTTCTCTTCTTTTTTTTCTTCTGTAGAGAGGAATAGAGTGCTACCTCTTACAAAATTGCTGTGAAAACTAAAGTACAAAGAGGGATGAGTTCCTGGCAAATCATACCCACCCAATCAGTGCATATTATCTAGTACATGACACACATACACATACATTAGTTATAAAGGTGAGTAAATGGATTGTCCCAGACCTTTAGAGTTTTCAGCTCACTTTAGTTTTAAATAATTGTTGGCCAGTAAAAACATGTACTATTTATCACCTACAATATTTGAAATACAAATTTCCAATAAAAAAATCTAAGCAGATAAGTTCATCTGCATGCTCAGTTGTGTCCTACTCTTTGTGGCTCCACAGACTGTAGCCCATCAGGCTCCTCTGTCCATGGGATTTTCCAGACAAGAATATTGGAATGGATTGTCATTTTCTACTCCAGAGGTTCTTCACGACCCAGGGATTGAATCAATGCTTCTTGTGCCCCCTGAACTGGCAGGCAGATTCTTTGCCACTGCACCAACTGAGAAGCCNGTCACCCTGTTATTTAACTTACATGCAGAGTACATCATGAGAAACGCTGGACTAGAAGAAACACAAGCTGGAATCAAGATTGCTGGGAGATATATCAATAACTTCAGATATGCAGAAGACACCACCCTTATGGCAGAAAGTAAAGAGGTACTAAAAAGCCTCTTGATGAAAGTGGAAGAGGAGAGTGAAAAAGTTGGCTTAAAGCTCAACATTGAGAAAACGAAGATCATGGCATCCGGTCCCATCACTTCATGGGAAATAGATGGGGAAACAGTGGAAACCGTTTCAGACTTTGTTTTTTTGGGGCTCCAAAATCACTGCAGATGGTGACTGCAGCCATGAAATTAAAAGACGTTTACTCCTTGGAAGAAAAGTTATGACCAACCTAGATAGCATATTCAAAAGCAGCGATATTACTTTGCCGACTAAGGTCCGTCTAGTCAAGGCTATGGTTTTTCCAGTAGTCATGTATGGATATTAGAGTTGGACTGTGAAGAAGGCTGAGCGCTGAGAATTGATGCTTTTGAACTGTGGTGTTGGAGAAGACTCTTGAGAGTCCCTTGGATTGCAAGGAAATCCAACCAGTCTGTTCTGAAGGAGATCAGCCCTGGGATTTCTTTGGAAGGAATGATGCTAAAGCTGAAACTCCAGTACTTTGGCTACCTCATGCAAAGAGCTGGCTTATTGGAAAAGACTCTGATGCTGGGAGGGATTGGGGGCAGGAGGAGAAGGGGACGACAGAGGATGAGATGGCTGGATGG
This sequence comes from Redunca redunca, assembly GCA_006410935.1. Classification (NCBI taxonomy): domain Eukaryota; kingdom Metazoa; phylum Chordata; class Mammalia; order Artiodactyla; family Bovidae; genus Redunca; species Redunca redunca. The sequence continues at coordinate 107,184 of SJYQ01001652.1, read as the reverse complement.
CATCACTGACTCGATGGACGTGAGTCTGAGTGAACTCCGGGAGTTGGCGATGGACAGGGAGGCCTGGTGT
>SJYQ01001652.1:69278-91608 GCA_006410935.1 Redunca redunca | reverse complement strand
ATTTCCCATGAAGTGATGGGACCGGATGCCATGATCTTCGTTTTCTGAATGTTGAGCTTTAAGCCAACTTTTTCACTCTCCTCTTTCACCTTCATCAAGAGGCTTTTTAGCTCCTCTTCACTTTCTGCCATAAGGGTGGTGTCATCTGCATATCTGAGGTTCTTGAGATTTCTCCCGGCAATCTTGATTCCAGCTTGTGTTTCTTCCAGTCCAGTGTTTCTCATGATGTACTCTGCATATATGTTAAATAAGCAGGGTGACAATAAACAGCCTTGACGTACTCCTTTGCCTATTTGGAACCAGTCTGTTGTACAGTGTCCAGTTCTAACTGTTGCTTCCTGACCTGCATATAGATTTCTCAAGAGGCAGGTCAGGTGGTCTGGTATTCCCATTTCTTTCAGAATTTTCCACAGTTTATTGTGATCCACCCAGTCAAAGGCTTTGGCATAGTCAATAAAGCAGAAATACATGTTTTTCTGGAACTCTCTTGCTTTTTCCAATAGCTCCCATCAAAAATTCTAGATAATAATTATAAGGAAGGCTACAATAACAACGTGTTTTCAATGAAAGCGCAGCCCTAAACAGACTATTACTGGTTCTTGGGAAGATGTGAAAAAGTTACAATTTTACATATAAACCAAAAAGTATGCATGCTGTATATAAATAATAGTATATGCTTCATATTAGAAGTTCATGAGGAAATTAGGGAAAATGTCTACAAAGCATCCTTAAGGAGGAAGATAATTTTTTTTATGTTGAGAAACATTTATCTAAAAATGGTTTTTAAACCTTTAAAATACAATAGTACAGAGTACATAGTACTTCAAGTACTCTGTTAACTGTCTTGTTTGCTTACATTATATTGTAATGAATCAAACCTAAATCTTAGATGATGAATATGGTTGATGTTTATGTAAAAGCATTACTCAAAAATCAGAGTGTAGACCCACACTCCAAAGAAAGCTGTGAAAGATTTAGTTGCCATCATCTGGACAATCTAGCAGAAATTTAAGAACTAAATTCGATAGTTTGATTTATTTTAGTCCCATAAAGTAATCATCACTAATTTTTACTCATCTTAGCCATTACGTACTTCACTAATCTAATCATTTCTAACCTTGGCAATTGTGACCTCCCATATCCAATTTTTGAAATCTGTTTTCCTGGATTTTGCTTTGTTTCAGTTCAACTCCATTTCACTCAAGCATGGTTCCCTTTCCCCACAGTTCAAGTATAATTAGATTTTAATTTTGGTTGAACTATAGATTCATATTCAGTATTGAAATTATGATGGCAATCTAAATTTTACTTACATGAAGTATCTAATAATATTATTTTTCTTTTTAGCAGAAATTCATGATTTCCCCAGACTTAACAGTTATCATGATTTTCTTTGCTTAGTTTTTGTATATATCTTTTTCAGTTTTCTAAAGTTATTATAACAAATTACCACAAACTTGGTGTCTGAAAATGACAGATATTTATTCCCTCAGATTTCTGGAAGCAGAAGTCTGAAATCATTGTGTTGTCAGGATCACGCCCCTGGGAAGGCTCAAGGTAATCCTCTTTATGCTTCACCAGTTGCTGGTGATGCCTGGTGGTCCTTAGCTTAGAGTAGCATAACTCTAGTCTTTTCCTCTATTTTCACATAGCCTTCTTTCATATGCCTCTGTGTCTCAAGTTTCTCTCTCTTTTCACCCTAAATCCAAAATGAGCTTCTCTCAAGATTATTAACTTAATTACATCTGCAAAGATCTCACTTCCAAACAGGTCACATTCATAGGTTATCAGGGTAAGTTCTTGCACAGATTTTTGAGTAACACAGTTCTGTTGGGACCTGACCTGAGCCATGACAGGCTCAACAGGCCACAGTAGGCCTAAGCCTCAGGTTCTTGTAAGCATAAGTCATAATTTTAGGAAGCCCCCGATGACATCAAGGTTCCCCATGACATCAAGGTCCCCGATGACCCAAGGTTGAGTCGATCAAGGTTAAGTCAAACACCATGATGACCCAAGGTTGAGTCAATCAAGGTTATGTCAATCACCATGATGACCCAAGGTTGAGTCAGTTACCACATGCCAACTACACTATTGCTCAGACAAAAGACCACCTGTATATAAGCAGCTGTAATTCAGAGCTCAGGGCTCTTGTCAAGACTCCACTGCACTGGATGAGACGGGAGCCCTAGCCCAGGCTAGTAATAAAACCCCTTTATGTTTTTGCATTGCTGTGGACGTCTTATTCTCTCAGTTTTGGGGACTCGGACTCTGGGCATAACAAGTTCAAACCATTACAACATCTGGGGCTTCCCTGGTGGCTCAGATAGTAAAGAATCTGCCTGCAATGGGGGAGACCCAGGTTCAATTCCTGGGCCAGGAAGATCCTCTGGAGAAGGGAATGGCTACGCACTCCAGTATTCTTGCCTGGAGAATTCCATGGACAGAGGAGTCTGGCAGGCTACAGTCCATGGGTTCATAAATTGTCATACAAAACTGAGTGACTAACACTTTCATTTTTCACACAGCATCAAATGTATATAATTGCATTAGGAATTTGATAAATTTCATCATTTTAAGAAAATCTCTTCCAGGGCCTCCAAACTGCCCCGATCTGGAAAATTGGTTCCCTAGGCCAGATTGCTGGCTCTTATTTTGGGAATTCCATTCATAGTCATCTGGGGAATTGCCTTCATCTCTGTCTTGTGTTGAGATTTTTTATTCTGAATCTGGTATTTTACATGGCTTATATTCTTCAGTTTTTATACAGCATTTTCTCCAATAGCTCCTTGATAAAGATAAAACCATGGAGATTTTGTATATCTAAACATATTTAAATTTTACATTTACCTTCATCTGTTAAGTGTAGCAAAACATGAATTTGTAAGTTAGATAACATTAAGCAGTGGGGTGGCTCAGATGGTAAAGCATCTACCTGTAATGCAGGATACCCAGGTTCGATCTCTGGGTCAGGAAGATCCCCTGGAGAAGGAAATGGCAACCCACTCCAGTATTCTTGTCTGAAGAATCCCATGCACAGAGCATCCTGGTAGGTTTACAGTCCATGGGGGATTGCAAAGAGTCAGACACAACTGAGCCACTTCACTCACTTTAACTTTCAGTTGGCTCCTGGTTACCTATTCATCACCTGGAGCCATAGTTCTGAGGTTTGCCCCAGATAGGAACAGGGTGTGCTGGTGATAATGACACCATCACTATATTACATTCTAAAACTCCCTGGGAGGGATTCAGTTCCAGTTTATTTGTGTTATTTATTAAAACTGCATTGTCTGATGCTCTGCACCTGGGTTTAGTTATTATACGAGACCATGCAGCCTGAACTTCCCTGAGACTGAGATGTCTCACATGTCTTGACAGTTTGGGATCTGGATCCTGTGTAGCATGAAGAGAGAACCATAGGAACTCTGCATGCATGTTCCAGTCCTCCCTGCTGCTCATTTATGCTTCCTTTCCTCTGATGTTAAACATCCAGTGGTTGTAATTAAACTTCTGTCAGCAACTACCTTATTAGCCTTTTATGAATCCTGTTGACTATCCAAACTGCTACAGATATTTCTAACATTTTGAAAACACATACCCCGTTTTCTAATTTCCATTTTTTGTTTTGTTCCATTGTGAGAAATGTTTTTCAATATTCTGATTCTTTATCTTTCACTAAGAACATTTTATTATGCTTGAAACACATAGAATCAAATTTTGATGTCAGCTGATCTGAAACACCAGGATTATGTATTCGTGCAGTATTATTTTTATTCATCCAGCTAAGAACTTGGATACAAAAATCTGTCCTTCACATTGATATGATTTCAGATTATATATTTGATAATGTCATCTGGTCTACTATTAGTTTTATGATATTCTGGAATTTCTATTTGTTAGGCTTTTGAGTATCAGGTCTGGTTCTGTATATTTCTTAAATTTTAAAAAATTTTCCATATATATATATATTTGTATGTATGTTTGCTCAGCTCAGTTCAGTTGCTCAGTCATGTCTGACTTTTTGCGACCACATGAACCACAGCATGTCAGGCCTCCCTGTCTATCACCAACTCCCAGAGTTTACACAAACTCATGTACATCCAACCATTTCATCCTCTGTTGTCCCCTTCTAGCATCAAGGTCTTTTCAAATGAGTCAGCTCTTCTCATCAGGTGGCCAAAGTATTGGAGCTTCAGCTACAACATCAGTCCTTTCAATGAACACCCAGGACTGATCTCCTTCAGAATGGACTGGTTCGATCTCCTTGCAGTCCAAGGGACTCTCAAGAGTCTTCTCCAACACCACAGTTCAAAAGCATCAATTCTTCGGCACTTAGCTTTCTTTATAGTCCAAATCTGACATACATACAAGACTACTGGAAAAACTATAGCCTTAACTAGACAGACCTTTGTTGATGAAGTATTGTCTCTGCATTTTAATGTCCTGTCTAGGTTGGTCATGGGCTTCCCTGATGGCTCAGGCAGTAAAGCATCTACGTGCAATGCGGGAGACATGGGTTTGATCCCTGGGTTTCAGAAGATCTCCTGGAGAAAGAAATGACAACCCACTCCAGGACTCTCGCCTGGAAAACGCTATGGATGGAGGAGCCTGCTAGGCTACAGTCCATGGGGTTGCAAAGAGTCAGACATGACTGAGTGACTTCATTTTCACTTTCAGGTTGGTCATAACTTTCCTTCCAAGGAGTAAGCATCTTTTAATTTCATGGCTGCTATCACCATCTGTAGTGATTTTGGAGCCCCAAATATAAAGTCAGCCACTGTTTCTACTGTTTCCCCATCTATTTGCCATGAAGTTATGGGACCACAAACCATGATCTTAGTTTTCTGAATGTTGAGCTTTAAGCCAACTTTTCACTCTCCTCTTTCGCTTTCTTCAAGAGGCTCTTTGCTAAGTCATTTCAGTCGTGTCCAGCTCTTTGTGACCTCATGGACTGCAGCCTAACAGGCTCCTCCATCCATGGGATTTTCCAGGCAGGAGTACTGGAGTGGGGTGCCATTGCCTTCTCCAAGAGGCTCTTTAGTTCTTCTTAATTTTCTTCAGTAAGTGTGGTGTCAACTGTATATCTGAGGTTATTGGTATTTCTCTCGGCAATCTTGATTCTAACTTGTGCTTCTTCCAGCCCAGCGTTTCTCATGATGTACTCTGCATATAAGTTAAATAAGCAGGGTGACAATATACAGCCTTGACATACTCCTTTTCCTATTTGGAACCAGTCTGTTTTTCTATGTCCAGTTCTAACTTTTGTTTCCTGCCCTGCATACAGGTTTCTCAAGAGGCAGGTCAGGTATTCTGGTATTCTTATCTCCTTCAGCATTTTCTACAGTTTATTGTGATCCACACAGTCAAAGGCTTTGGCGTAGTCAATACAGCAGATGTTTTTTCTGGAACTCTCTTGCTTTTTTGATGACCCAGTGAATGTTGGCAATTTAATCTCTGGTTCTTCTGCCTTTTCTAAATCCAGCTTGAACATCTGGAAGTTCACAGTTCCAGAAGCCTGGCTTGGAGAATTTTGAGCATTACTTTACTAGCGTGTGAGATGACTGTAATTGTGCAGTAGTCTGAGCATTCTTTGGCAATGCCTTTCTTTGGGATTGGAATGAAAACTGACCTTTTCCAGTCCTGTGGCCACTGCTGAGTTTTCCAAATTTGCTGACATATTGAGTGCAGCACTTTCACAGCATCATCTTTCAGGATTTGAAATAGCTCAACTGGGGTTCTATCACCTCTACTAGCTTTGTTTGTAGTGATGCTTCCTATGGTCCACTTGACTTCACATTCTAAGATGTTGGGCTCTAGGTGAGTGATCACACGATCATGATTATCTGAGTCATGAAGATCTTTTTTGTATAGTTCTTCTGTGTACTCGTGCCACCTCTTCTTAATATCTTCTGCTTCTGTTAGGTCCATACAGTTTCTGCCCTTTATTGTGCTCTTTGCATGAAATGTTCCCTTGGTATCTCTTATTTTCTTGGAGATCTCTACTGTATTTTTGTAATTTTATACAAAATTATTTTACACAACAATTTTGTATGTATATGCAAATATACATATATACAAATATATATTTTGTATATACAATAAATGCAAAATATATTTGTAGCTTTATACAGAAATTCTTCTAGTTAAACTGTATATTATTTTAGCTATCATAAAATTGCTTAACACGTGTATACCTGTGGTGGATTCATGTTGATGTATGGCAAAACCAATACAATATTGTAAAGTAATTAACCTCCAATTAAAATAAATAAATTTATAGTAAAAAAGTTTCCTTTTGGGTATTCTTTTATGTATCATCCAGTTTTAAATAGCTTATGCTACCTCTTTATGGGAATATTTTTGGAAAGCTCAGATTCTGATTAAAAACTTGTTGTTCAGTAGCTATATCATGTCCAACTCTGTGACCCCATGAACTGCAGCAGGCCAGGCTTCCCTGTCCTTCACTAGCTTACTGAGTTTGCTCAAATTCATGTCCTTTGAGTCAGTGATGCCATCCAAGCAGGTCAACCTCTGTTGCTCCCTTCTCCTCTTGCCCTCTATCTTTCCCAGCATCACAGATATGATTTTTCAGATCTGACCACAGGCAATCACCAAGTTCACCAAGTCTTTACCTAGCAGGGCTCATGCTTCCCTCCCCAAACATTTGGTGCACAGCTCAGGTACCAGTCTATGAAGAGAGTTGCAGTCGATGACTTAGGTCACTCTGGCTGGTTATGCTATTTATGAATCTGTTTTTCCAGCCTAGGCACCTTTACTCCTGGATTTCTCTGTCTAAGACTTTGCCTGATGTCTTCCAGGACCTTTGCTGAAACCTCCTAGTGTAGGGAGGAGGGAAACTTTGAAGATATTTTCCCTTCTCCGATTGAGTACCCTCTACTTTCCCATTCCAAGCCCTCCATCTTGTCCTTCTCCAGGCCTCTAGGTACATGAAACTGCTGGAGGATTTTGTTAGGGCTCCCTCAATATTTAGAGGGCCTGATATCTGTGTGGACCTGACCCTCCTCCAGGGTCAGGGTCCATTCTATTTGGGAAATGCAACATGGGGAGTCAGCTTTTTCTCCCATTTTAACTTCTTGCTTCTACCATCCCTGTAAGTGATTAGAGGCACAGAACTTTCATTTTTGTCTTACTGCTTTAATTGGCTATTCAGACATCTGACGGTTCAGTTTCTGCCAGCTCAGCTAAGTTCCTGACAACTTGAAATATGTGCTTTGAAATTTCCTTACTTAAAAAGCCTAATGTCTTACTGGTCACAGTTTTTTTTCTATTTGCTTGGATGAGTCACAGAGATCTACCCATGGTTTTCAGGTGATATTTATGAGATAAATATCAAAACCATTAGAAGTTTTGTGTATGAGTGGAGGTTTCCAGTTAAAGTCTTTACTACAGAATATACAAGTTCTTCTTTCATTGGAGTATCCAAGATGGTCATATTCCAAAGAGAAAGTTATCAAAGTCTTTTGACTTGGGAGCAAAGACATTGCTGACAGTGATTTTGAAAATCAAGATGAGCATAAGGCCAGGTATCTAATCATTTAATATGAGAACTCTCACATTAAACTGTTTTCAGTTTTGTCTCCCTGCTCTCAATATGCCTGATATCCTTCACATAGATACCAAGCACTAAATCCTCTCTAAAGAATAAATCCCCAACCTTTATTGATATGGAAAAGGGACAGTCTCAGGGCTGCCTGGAATATGCCACTAAGCTAAAGGACTTTTTGCTTAAAAGTTATTTCAGACAGTTACTTAGATTTTCATTTTTTTCCTGCTTTCTTCTTCATTTGAAAGGACAATGCTGAAACAGTATTTGTGTCACTTGGAAGTCCTGGTATGTGTGTGCTTAGTCATATCTGACTCTTTGTGATCCCATGGACTGTAGTCCACTCCTCTGCCCATGGAATTTTCTAGGCAAGAATGCTAGAATGGGTTGTCATGCTACTCTGCTTGGAGTTCTATGATGTCTTTATACCTCACTTTCCTCCAGTGTTAAGTCAATTAGCATTTCTACCTTCGCATTTTTACTGCTTACATTCTCCTTTCTCTGGTGGAATTACCTATTCAAACACATACACACACACATACACACACACACACACAACATTTGATTTAGTGAAATTTCTTGAATGAGTAAAGATTAAAAGGGGCCCTAAATCCAGCATATTTCAGCGGAAATACTTCCATTCCTTATGTATTCACTATTTTTTTTTAATACCAAACCATGTTGAAAAGGTAGAGAATGGCTTCAACATTCTATGAAATTTTAAATAACTTTTAGACCTTCTATTTCTGATGATATAGCACACATTGACTTCCAACTGTATCTTTCAATCCAAATCTATTGGGTTTATGCTTAAAAATACTTCTCTTAAAGTGTAGCTGTAGTTTCAAAGCTGCATGCATGCATGCTCAGTCACATCAGTCACGTCTGACTGCGATTCTATGGACTGTAGCCCACCATGCTTCTCTGTCCATGGGATTCTCTAGGCAAGTATACCAGAATGGGTAGCCATGGCCTCCTCCAGGGAATCTTCTTGAACCACGGATCGAATCTCTGTCTCTTGTTTCTGTTTTTATTTTTTCTTCTACTTCAGTTTGGATGTTTTCTATTGATCTGTTATTTAGTTTAGTCATCCTCTTTTTCATACTGTCTAGTGTGCTATGGGATATTAAATAGCTTTATAATGAGTTATTAAACAAGTATGTGAAACTTTTAAACGATTGCTCTGTTGCAACAGTTTAAATTGCTTCTGCTTTTTCCTAACTTTTTCATAGTTCTCCTGAAGCATTTTATGCAAACTCTAATATCTGCATCATCTGGGAATCCAAGTATGTGGACTCTTTTTGCTTGATTTTTGGTCATAATTTTATACCTTTTCACACACATGTGTGCTGGGAATTTTGTAGAAAAGAATCATGAAGTACATATATGGCATTTTTCAAAAGATTCACTCTGTAAAAAAGAAAAGAAAAAGTCAATTCCTAATAGGATAAGGTTTATTCCATCTTGTTTGTCCTCCCATATTCTTCCCAGGGTTCTGGCCAACTGCTAGAACTTTCCTTCACCCAGGGAAGAGTGAATGGGATTTAACTTTGTACTGGAAGATTTTGAGCTTTTCCCATAAGGCTCTAACATGAAGAGCTTCAAATGTGGCAAATTCATTGAAAGGATATCACATATTTGATACAAATTCATTCCCTCCACAAAACTTTGAGTACTCCTGACTTTGAAGCTGAAGACATTTTCACATCACCATTGTGAAATGAAATGTTTCTGCTCTATGCCCTACCAGTAAACAATGTGAAGTGAAGTATGAAAGTCACTCAGTCGTGTCCGACTCTGTGACCCCATGGACTGTCCATGGAATTCTCCAGGCCAAAATACTAGAGTGGGTAGCCTTTCCCTTCTCCAGGGGATCTTCCAGACCCAGGAATCAAACTGGGGTCTCCTGCATTGCAGACTGATTCTTTACCAACTGAGCTATTCGCTTTTCCAAATGCAAATTTCTGAGTTCAGGTTAAACAAAGCCAGCCATTTGGAAGTCATTAGGTACCTTCTCCTTGGTAAGCATTGAGGATCTGGGGGCATATAAGAGACAGCTATCCATGCCATCTACCATTTCATAAGGTAAACAAGGAATTGAGATATGAACAATCAAGAAAGCAGGACTGTCCCCAGATAGACAGACACATATGAAAGAAATGCTAGCAATCCTGGACAGTTGCACCTTCCCATAAATTGTTGTTCAGTCACTAAGACTGTGACCCCACAGACTGCAGCACACCAGAAAATCACTAAATCTCTTCATATGAGAAATACTGTTTTCTTAATTAACAGTAGTCTTTTGATATTCAGATTACCTGCCTCTTGTTATAAACTTGTGTATAGCCTGACTTCTCCCCCACATCCTCAGAGTCAGCCCTCTCAGTGTCTCCTGAGATACTGTCTCCTGGTCTCAAGTTCTAACTTTCCCGTGGAATAAAAGCAGGGTAGGATGTATGGCAAGAGTAACATGGAAACATACATTATTATATTTAAACAAGATAGCCAATAGAAATTTGCTGTACCACTCAGAGAATTCAAACCAGGGTTCTGTAACCACCTAGACTGCTGGGATCAGGAGAAAGGTGGGAGAGAGGGAGGTTCAAAAGGGAAGGTACATAGATATACCTATGCCAGATTCATGTTGATGTTTGGCAGAAACCAACACAATACTGTGCCTATCTTTGCATGAAATGTTCCCTTGATATCTCTAATTTTGAAGAGATCTCTAGTATTTCCTGTTCTATTGTTTTCCTCTATTTCTTTGCATTGATCGCTGAGGAAGGCTTTCTTATCTCTCCTTGCTATTCTTTGGAACTCTGCATTTAAATGGGTATATCTTTCTTTTTCTCCTTTGCTTTTAGCTTCTCTTCTTTTCTCAGCTATTTGTAAGGACTCCTCAGACAACCATTTTGCCTTTTTGCATTTCTTTTTCTTGGGGATGGTCTTAATCCATGCCTCTTGTGCACTGTCACAAACCTTTGTCCATAGTTCTTCAGGTACTCTATCATATCTAATCCCTTGAATCTATTTGTCACTTCCATTGTATAATCGTAAGGGATTTGATTTAGGTCATACCCGAATGGTCTAGTGGTTTTCCCTACTTTCTTCAATTTCAGTCTGAATTTGGCAATAAGGAGCTCATGATCTGAGCCACAGACAGCTCCTGGTTTTGTTTTTGCTGACTCTATAGAGCTTCTCCATGTTTGGCTGCAAATAATATAATCAATCTAATTTTGATATTGACCATCTGGTGATGTCCATGTACAGAGTCTTCTCTTGTGTTGTTGGAAGAGGGTGTTTGTTATGACCAGTGTGTTCTCTTGGCAAACTCTGTTAACCTTTGACCTGCTTCATTTTGTATGGCAAGTTCAAATTTGCCTGTTACTCTAGGTATCTCCTGACTGCCTACTTTTGCATTCCAGTCCCCTGTAATGAAAAGGACATCAATTTGGGGTGTTAATTCTAGAAGGTCTTTTAGGTATTCATAGAACCTTTCAACATCAGCTTCTTTAGCATTAATGGTTGGGGCATAGACTTATATTACTGTGATATTGAATGGTTTGCCTTGGAAACAAACAGAGATCATTCTGTCATTTTTGAGACTGCATCCAAGTACTGCATTTTAGATTCTTTTCTTGATTATGTGGGGCTACTCCATTTCTTCTAAGGGATTCTTCCCCACAGTAGTAGATATAATGCTTATCTGAGCTAAATTCACCCATTCCAGTCCATTTTAGTTCACTGATTCCTAAAGTGTTTATGTTCACTCTTGCCGTCTACTGTTTGATCACTACCAATTTACCTTGATTCATAGACCTAACATTCCAGGTTTCAATGCAATATTTCTCTTTACAGCATTGAACTTTACTCCCATCACCAGTTATACCCACAACGGGGTGTTTTGTTTTGTTTTGTTTTGTTTTGCTTTGGCTTTGTCTCTTCATTATTTCTGGAGTTATTTCTTCACTGATCTCTTGTAGCATATTCAACATCTACAAACCTGGGGAGTTCATCTTCCAGTGTCCGGTCTTTTTGCCTTTTCATGCTGTTCACAGGGACTCAAGGCAAGAATAGTGAAGTGGTTTGCCATTCCCTTCTTCAAGAAAATTAGAGATACCAAGGGAACACTTCAGGCAAAGATGGGCACAATAAAGGACAGAAATGGTATGGACCTAACAGAAGCAGAAGATACTAAGAAAAGGTGGCAAGAATACAAAGAAGAACTATACAAAAAAGACTTTCATGACCAAAATAACCACGATGGTGTGATTACTCACCTAAAACCAGACACCCTGGAATGCAAAGTCAAGTGGGTCTTAGGAATTATTACTACAAACAAAGGTAGAGAAAGTGATGGAATTCCAGTTGAGCTATTTCAGATCCTAAAAGATGTTGCTGTGAAAGTGCTGCACTCAACATGCAAGCAAGTTTGTAAAACAGCAGTGGCCACAGGACTGGAAAAGGTCAGTTTTCATTATAATCCCAAAGAAAGGAAATGCAAAAGAATGTTCGAACTACTGCACAATTGCACTCATCTCACAAGCTAGCAAAGTAATGTTCAAAATTCTCCAAGTGAGGCTTCAGTAGTAGCTGAACAGTGAACTTCCAGATATTCATGCTGGATTTAGAAAAGGCAGAGGAATCAGAGATCAATTGTCAATATCTGTTGGAGCATTAAAAAAGCAAGAAAGTTCCAGAAAAAAATCCACTTCTGCTTTATTGATTATGCCAAATCCTTTGACTGTGTGGATCACAACAAACTCTGGAAAATTCTTCAAAACATGGGAATACCAGACTACCTGACCTGTCTCCTGAGAAATCTGTATTCAGGTCAAGAAGCAACAGTTAGAACTGGACATGGAACAACAGACTGGTTCCAAATTGGGAAAGGAGTACTTTAATGCTGCATATTGCCACCTTGCTTACTAAACTTCTATGCAGAGTACATCATGTGAAATGCCGGGTTGGATGAAGCACAGGCTGGAATTAAGATTGCCAGGAGAAATATCAATAACTTCAGATATGCAGATGATACCACCCTTATTGCAGAAAATGAAGAGGAACTAAAGAGCCTCTTGATTAAAGTGAAAGAGGAGAATGAAAATGTTGGCTTAAAACTCAACATTCAGAAAACTAAGTTCATTTTATCCAGTCCCATCACTTCATGGCAAATAGACAGGGAAACCAAGGAAACAGTGAGAGACTTTATTTTCTTGGGCTCCAAAATCACTGCAGATGGTGACTGCAGCCATGAAATTAAAAGATGCTTGGTCCTTTGAAGAAAATTTATACCCAACCTAGGTAGCATATTAGAAAGCAGAGATATTAGTGTGCCAATAAAGGTCCTTCTAGTCAAAGCTAAGGTTTTTCCAGTAGCCATGTATAGATGTAAGATTTAGACTATAAAGAAATCTGAGCACTGAAGAATTGATGCTTTGGAGCTGTGATGTTGGAGAAGACTCTTGAGAGTCCCTTGGACTACAAGGAGATCCAGCCAGTCAATGCTAAAGGAAATCAATCCTGAATATTCTCTGGAAGGACTGATACTGAAGCTGAAACTCCAATACCTTGGCTACCTCATTCAAAGAGTTGACTCATTGGAAAAGACCCTGATGCTGGGGAAAAAATGTAGGCAGGAAGATCAGGAAATGACTGAGGATGAGATGGTTGGATGGCATCACTGACTCAATGGACATGAGTTTGAGTAAGCTCTGGGTGTTGGTGATGGACAGGGAAGCCTGGAGTGTTGCAGTCCATGGGGTTGCACAGAGTCAGACATGACTAAGAGACAGAACTGAACTGAAATGACACAATACTGTAAAGCAATTATCCTTCAATTATAAACAAATGCATTTAATTAAAAAAAAATAAAAACTAACTCTCAGCTCTTAGGTTGTGTGTATTTTTTTAGTCGACATCAACTAAAAGCTTCTTTCATGGTGCCCACAGTCTCCAGTGTGTTCCCCGAATATCCCATAGGGAAAATTAGCTGTGCAATTGTGGATGATTTTGTCAGTGGAGTTTATAATATCTTTGGTTCTGTGTCGCTGCAGCAAAACTTTGAAGTAATGGATCAACCAGTGTTACAGCTCCACATTAAGGCTCAATTTTATTTGATAAGCAAAGGATAATATATCTTCAAGGTGTGAGGGCAGGCCAACCCACAATATAAGAAGACAAGAAAAGCCAAGGGTCAATTTTTCATCCTCTTTTTATATGTGTTTTTCTTTTTTTCTCCTCCCCTGTGCTTGCCCAATCTGAATTGGGCTATCCAGGAGGGCTGTTTCTTTCACCTGACATCCTCACTCTGGTGCTTGCTTGGAACTTCCTTTGTTCTATTTTTGTGGGCTTTTCCCTTCTTTTTCTTTTAGCCACCACCATTCTGGACTCCTTTGTCCTATTCTAACTACCTAACAATTTCCAAGTCTGAAAGTCTCCATGTTTTTCTCATTTCCACATAAAATCCTTACTAACCCTCAGAATTGTCTATATTCTCCTGTAAAGAAAACATCCAGTGACCCTCAGCTTGCAATGGAATGAGACATTCTCCCTAGGATTTTAGCTTATCCTTTCCTTGCTATTTTTGTTTATTGTATCCTCATTGTTTTAAAAAAGTATTTTTGTAATCTAGCTGGCTAGTCCTAGCTATTGCAAAGGAAGTGCTGAGCTTAAAGAATCTAAGATAAAAACCTCCTTCCCATATAATTTAATTAGAAATGAGATGTTTGAAAGCATCCATTTTCTGTATCTTGCTTGAATACTTAGTCCATACTTTCTCTTCAGTCCTTCTGATATGACTTACTGAAAACTCAATTTTTTAATGACATTCCACAACTAATTAAATGCTTCTTTGAGCACAGGGTGGGTTATTATTCATAAATGTCCTGCTTTATAGGATATAAGCAGAGTTTGTTTGTTTTCATAGTCAAAGTTCAGTTCAGTGAAGGTTGACTTCACTGCCACTAAAACATTGAGATGTGGGTAGACCCTATAAATGTCTTTTTCTAAAAATTAACCCATTCAGTTTCATTAGCTTTCAGAACTAACCATAGATGCTTGTGAAATTGTCAATATGTAAATGAAATATAGACATTCTCACCTAGTAGGCTTTGTATCTAAAAGTCATGTGAAGACCTTAAAAATATGGAAGTTCTCACTATGGTACTGAATAAATGTGCTCTTGCCAATAAAACCTCCTCCTTTCTTCATATAACCAAGATGTCCTCTATTACGCAGGTAAAGCAACTCAGACATTCTTTCACCATGCATTCTTCACAATCATTCTTAACACTTGTTCTTATTTCTATTTACTTTATATCCATGAGAACATAAAGATTTCTCTTCTTCTTCCTCCTCCTTTTCTGAACACTCATATTTGTGCTTTCTGCTCTTATTTTAGGGACTAGGGGATTGAGAAAAAAATCTTCTCTTTAAAAGAGGCTAAGAGAGGTTGTTCCATGATTTCTGCATTTTCTATTCCAAACTGTGGAATCACCTTTAAGAAGATATTTGGACTAGGATTGTTATCTACCTATGCATAGCTAGTACCCCTAGAGAACCAGGCAGAAATATTTGAATCTCAGGGAAATATTCTTTCTCTTAATTTTTGAACTTTTATATTTTAATGTTGACCAATGTATTTCATTTAATTAGTGGCTTTTACAGTTATTATGGGATACTGCTATATCTCTCATACTTCACATATATTTGTATTTATAAATATATGTGTGTGTATGCTGCTACTGCTAAGTCGCTTCAGTCGTATCCAACTCTGTGAGACCCCAGAGAGGGCAGCCCACCAGGCTCCCCCCATCCCTGGGATTCTCCAGGCAAGAACACTGGAGTGGGTTGCCATTTGCTTCTCCTAAAAGTAGGCTAGTGCTTGCTGGAGAGGCTGAGTGTACTGGGATTCTGATTAACTGGCTGGGTTGAGCTACTGGCTGTTTTGGCAGTAACAAGTCGGACATAATGAAACTTGCTTCCAGGCACTTGAATCTACTGGACATTGGGAGCAGTTGCCAAAGGAATAATTGTCTTAAACTGTGATGTGCTCACGCCTCCAACAGTGATGGTCTGCACAGTTGATTTCACGGCCTGCAATGACTGGTGGTGATACTTGAGTTGTCTGTCCTGTAACTGCTTTACTATTAATTGGTTTTGCAAAGATCAGCTTCGTGATCACCGGACCAGAGGTTGGTGTTCGAGGCTTCTTAGCAATCAAAGCTGGCGGAACCGCCGCCTCCTTCTCACGCAGTGCTCCCTGGCCTCCCAGCAGGCGAGGCGGCGTCAGCGCCTCCAAGACACAGACCCGGGTGTGTGTGTGTGTGTGCGTGTGTATATGTCTGTGTCTCCATTTTTTTTCAGATAGATGCAAGTAGTGTCTGATAACACCTTTGCCTTAATTTGCATGTGTATTTCCTTTTGTGTGTGCTCTCTGATGGATCCAATTCCCCCCTTTCCCTCTTATATTTCTTTTTTTTTTCAAGATGAAAGAAATTGCTTGTCCAACAGCCTCATCCAGGATTTTCATTATAAGTTCTTTTGAGTAATATAAATCAATGAACAGTAGCCCCTTTAAAAATTAATTCATTTTTCAAATAAGTTCTACCTATGTCTACTTGTAGATTAGGGTAGTTTGACTGTATTTATCAATCTAAAATTTTAATTAACACATACACTCATCAGTTATTGTTTCTCCTTGTTCTTCATTAGTATGTTAACTCTTGTGCACAGTTTGCCAGAAATCCCTAATGCCACAAAATACATAGAACTTTTTTCATAAAAAATAGCCACACATGTATCCTGAATTTCAATAAACACCTTTTGTTAAAATACAGTGATGAATTGCCAAAGATATTCCAAGCTAAACATTCTAATCTTCTTAAATTTATCAAAAATATATGTAAAAGCTCATTGTGAATAATAATAAGAGTAATTGCAATTATTATGTTACTTTTTTGATACAAGATAATATTACATATAATATCTCATTGCACCCCAATCCCTACTCTAGGAAGCAGGTACAATTACTATTCTCATTTTATTTAGCTGAATCCCAGAGGTTATTTATACATTAAATAGCATACTTAAGTTCCAGTGCTAGTCCATATTACACTAAGTTTGCACCTAGGCATTTGGACTTCAATACCTTTGCTCTTATACTGTACTACAAGTGCTGTGATTTCTATTACATCCCTTTTGATACTCTTGGTCAGCCAATGGAAAAAGACAGATGGGTCTAGGGTAATGGCAATGTGCTTACTTAAGTTTAATGAAGTTAAGATTCCATTTGTAGCTATGGTCTCCTTAATGGTGAAATCAATACTTTCCTGGCTCCCATGAGCAGCTATTGACATAGTAAATCTATTTTATCCATTCTGTTAAATAGAAAACACATAAGTAGTACCCTTTAACCTATTATATCACTACCATTCTGCAAAGGAAAAAGACACTCATTTTTCCAAGGACATGAGAAAAAAAAATTTATTGTATCATGAATTCCTTTTCAGAAACCTCCCTACGGAGAAACAATTTCTAGTTGACCTATACTACAGATCCTAATAGTTATGGAAGGAAAAAACATGTGTATGTGTGCATGTGAGCATGAGTGTACGTTCATGTACAATGATAGATCCGTAGAATACAATTATGAGCCAGAAGATATCTCTTTAAGAGATATCCCACCTAGAGATATTTGGAGAAGAGGATAGGAAGAATTTAGAGTAGCACTGAAATATATACACTACCGTGTATAAGCTAGACAGCTAATGGGAAGCTGCTGTATAACACAGGGAGCTCAGCTTGGTGCCCTGTGATGGCATGAAGGAGAGAAATGGGGGAGTGGGAGGGAGATTTAAGAAGGAAGGGGCATATGTATATGTATGACTGACTCATGTTCTGCAGAAAATAACACAACATTGCAAAGCAATTATATTCCAATAAAATATTGAAAAAAGAAAAACTGTTAATATACATATTATGACACATTCAGTTTACCTCAACTTGCTGAATATGCACCAGAATGAAAATTTTAATAATGAATATCCACATAATGTGTTAATATTATAACAACTCATAAACTCTAACACATGATGGGAAAGATTTTAATGTCAAACTCATGCTGAACATTTTTTCAGCAGGAGACCATTGTCAATGTGGTGTTTGAAGAGCAAAGCTGAACAAATAGTGAGTCAGAAAAAAACTCTCTCTTCAAAAGGTGGAGAGAAAGAAGAATGTCCAAGTGCTAGAACACAATTTTAGGGCAAAAAAAAAAGAATGTGATAATAATGAAAAATACTGAGTTTGATGGTACTAAATGCTATGCAGCAATATAATGGGGAAAACTGTGGGAGGATTTCCAAAGGAGAAATCTGAATGTGTCACACCAGGGTGACAGCATGAAGCACATGAAGTGGGTTTACAAATGTAACACTGAAAGACTTTTCTCTTTTTCTAAGAAAGAGTCCAGGAACTTTTCTGGGTAACATATGGATCACAGTGAAAGAGTCAAAGTATTTTTTGACCTTTCTTTTTTACAGACAGAAAATTGACTGTTGTCCAAATGCCAGCAGGTAGACAAGAACAAAGCTCTGGCCTAAGATACAAAACATCCTTAATGTATAGGATGTGCCCACTTATGTATCTGCAGCTGGGAACTGAAAACGCCTGCTTGTGTATCTGTTATTTAGGAACTGAAGTTATATCACACCTGTCCAAAGTAGGACTAATTTATTTGCTCATTTTATTCACCTGACAATGAGAAAGAATTCTCATTTTTTACTGGGATGTTCTAAGGTCTGGGCTTCTCCGGTGCCTCAGGGGTAAAGAATTTGCCTGCAATGCAGGAAACTTAGGTTCAATACCTGGGTCTAGAAGATACCGTGAATTAGGGAATGGCTACTCACTCCAGTATTCTTACCTGAAGAATTCTGTGGACAGAGGGGCCTGGTGGGCTACGGTCCATGCGGTTGCAAAGAGTTGGACACAACTGTACAACCAATGCTTTCACTTTCTTTTAATTGTCTAGTGGAGATGGTGATATATTCTTCAACAGGAATCAATCTCAAATATTCCCCTAGTCGATCTACAGAGTCTATACACAAAAAAAGTGTATATGAATTTTCATAACAGCATTATTTATAGTAACAAAAAGTTGGAAACAATGTAAATGTCAATCATACCATGAGCTGTTGAGTGGTGGGATATATAGGCAAAACAAAACAAAACCAAAAAATACAGATGAAGAGAATCAGTGATTCAATGTTTTCCCATCAAGGAAAAGAGAGGAACAGACTTTGCACAAATGGCAATCTGATATTCTTCACCCTATCTTTTTACAGTAATTTTCCTCTTAATGTTCAGGAAATGATAAATCTCTGTATAAAAGTAAACAAGGAAAAAAAAAAACAACTGTACAGCTTTCTTAATTCCTTTCGGTAAGCCTCTTGATGAAAGTGAAAGAGGAGAGTGAAAAAGTTGGCTTAAAGCTCAACATTCAGAAAACTAAGATCATGACATCTGGTCCCATCACTTCATGGGAAATAGATGAGGAAACAGTGGAAACAGTGTCAGACTTTATTTTTTTGTGCTCCAAAATCACTGCAGATGGGGACTGCAGCCATGAAATTAAAAGACACTTACTCCTTAAAAAAAAGTAAAGTTATGACCAACCCAGATAGCATATTGAAAAGCAGAGATATTATTTTGCTGACTAAGGTCCATCTAGTCAAGGCTATGGTTTTTCCAGTGGTCATGTATGGATGTGAGAGTTGGACTGTGAAGAAAGCTGAGCACTGAAGAATTGATGCTTTTGAACTGTGGTGTTGGAGAAGACTCTTTGAGAGTCCCTTGGACTGCAAGGAGATCCAACCAGTCCATTCTGAAGGAGATCAGCCCTGGGATTTCTTTGGAGGGAATGATGCTGAAGCTGAAACTCCAATACTTTGGCCACCTCATATGAAGAGTTGACTCATTGGAAAAGATTCTGATGCTGGGAGGGATTTGGGGCAGGAGGAGAAGGGGACAACAGAGGATGAGATGGCTTAATGGCATCACTGACTCGATGGACGTGAGTCTGAGTGAACTCTGAGATTTGGTGATGGACAGGGAGGCCTGGTGTACTGCAATTCATGGGGCCACAAATAGTCGGACATGACTGAGCAACTGAACAGATTTTCAAATCAAATCAATCCCCAATCTAGCTATTGTTTATCATATTAAAATTCTATCACCAAGAACCTGATTTACTGCTATTGCTTTCTATGATACAAAAAAAAAAGGAACCCATTTTGAGTATCTTAATGTATAAATGCAAACAATATTAATGAAATATTAGAAATATAAAGTTTAGCTCAAATAAAAGAAATTGCTTAACACATACAGCCTTAGAAAAGACTGGGACCATAATTGCAGAAGGATTTGGAGGTCATCTGTCTAGATTTTTAGCATGTGAGTCAACTGCAAACACTTCCAATGCTTCTATTTCTCTGCTCAACAGAGCGGTTGTATAGTCTATCTTGTAAGAGATCCAAACATGCAATCAGTGATAGGTGGGCCTTATGATTATTAGATCAACAACAATGATGTGGAATTGGGGCCATGTTCTCCAAAGGAAGTGATCTGGGGATCTGCCTGGGGTTCATAAGACTGGCAGACCTGACAACTTGCGAGGATTCAGAGAACCTGGAAGAGCTGTTTTACTCAGGTTATGATTTATTGCACTGAAAGTAGACAGATTAAATTAGTAAAGATTTAATTAAGAATCTAGGTATAAATCTTAGTACTGGTATGTTATGTAAAGAATGTGAGCAAATCTGATGTGTGGGGTAAGCGCTGTGGGGTAGTCCCATGTCTATAGGACCTATTAAAATTCATTTAGGCATAAGCAAAGCAGTTCTTTTGAGTGTATATATATAATTTATATTCTGGCATTTATGTACAGGGTCATGACACATTTATTATTTTTATAATGTTTATTACATGCTTGCTGGCTCCTAGAAACTGTACCAGGTACTAAGAATTTTCTCCTTGAGAGGATAAGAAAAAGATTACACTTTACATATAAAAATCCTCAAATATTTATAATATGGTGTAATTAGTGATGAATGAAAAAATAGAGTTACTTAAATTCAATTTAATCTTTCTATGGGCTATAATGACAGACTTTATTGGGGAAATGTATTCACGTTGTATTTTGAAACAGGTAGATAAGGAATTGAAGGAGAGAAGGAAGCAAGAATAAAGGGATAGAAATATAAATAAATGGATGAATTAGCAGATATGTGACCTCTTTCCTGAAGTCACTTATTGCTCACTCTAACTGACCATAAACAAGTCACTTTAATCTGGTCTTATTTCCCTAAATAATAAACGAGATAATTGCCAGCACCATTCCTAGTCTAAGCTGATTCTCTGGCAATATGATATGGCCTTGTGCTTTATATCTCAAGTCTGGGGTTAATTTTAAGGTTATTTGTCTTGAGTGTTCAGAAGAAAACTTTCTGCATAGGGGTATGTGTACATTTGGCAAGCAGAAATAGAGATTCTCATATTTCAATTTATATTTACAAAAATTTAAATTCGTATTATAGTATTACCTTGAGATATCTGTTTTTGGTTTGTCATTTTCTGCCTTTACATTACTTAGTTTGACTAAAATCACAGATTTTTTGTCAAAAAGGAAAATAACTTTTCATATAACATTTATATGCTATAGATGTGAATTTCCTAAGATAAATTTTCTGTTCAAATAATATTTTAAATAATTTTAATAGATAATTTAAAATTATAATCATTTACCTAGATATATTTTTGAGAAAGGGCCATTCAAAGATCCCAAAATACAGTGAATACTTTATAATTTATAAAGTTTATATCCCAAAAGGCCAATCAAGGCTTAGTACTAAAGATCTTCAGAATGTGAGGAGTTTGAACAACCCAGTCCTGTAAAAATAATGTTGCCTGAATGAATAGTATTTACAAATTTTGGCATTCATATTGATTTTTCTCTCATAGAAAACGTTTGAAAATTTTAAATATTTATGTGACTAAAACAAACATATAAAAATAACCTAAACAGCAATTGGAAACTANGATGAGATGGCTGGATGACATCCCTGACTCGATGGACGTGAGTCTGGGTGAACTCCGGGAAATAGTAATGAACAGGAAGGCCTGGCGTGCCTGCAGTTCATGGGGTTGCAAAGAGTCGGACACGACTGGGTGACTGAACTGAACTGAACTGAACTGAAGGCAAAAGATATAGCAAAATCTGATTATGTTTTGCTATCTTTACTTTCTTTGTTTGTATACAGGACTTAAAGGTAGGTACTTTCTCTTTCCAAATGTTTGAGGGTGTAGAGCAGGTGAAAGTTTGAAATGAATGCTTCTTAAATTTAAGTAGTCTCTGAGTAGACTCAGAGGGTTATTGTTAAATATATATAGTAAATACTCAAGTGATTATTCTTTTCTAATAAAAATTGTAAAGCTAAGTGATATACATAGAGAATCCTTATAATTATTTATGATTTATTCAAACTACAAAATAAAAGCTTCAGTAGTCTGTGTCTTACTTCATATCATGGTATCTTTTGATATTGCATGTCCATTAAAGTTGTGTAATAATTCAGACCATTTACAGCTTGGTTTATCCTTTCTTGTGAAAGGTTATCAAATTTATTTCATAAAAACAAATAATTCAATTCTAATTTAATTAGATTTAAATTTCTACTTTTCGTAATTGAGTAAAAATAAAAAAGCTGTATGATT
>SJYQ01001652.1:25988-59749 GCA_006410935.1 Redunca redunca | reverse complement strand
TTAATATTATTTAATAAAAAGTATATAGCATGCCATAATATAACAAAAAAACCTAAAGGCAAAGGAGAAAATGAAATATATACCCATTTGAATGCAGAGTTCCAAACAATAGCAAGGAGAGAGAAGAATGCCATCCTCAGCGATCAATGCAAAGAAATAGAGGAAAACAATAGAATGGGAAAGACTGGAGATCTCTTCAAAAAAATTAGAGATACCAAGGGAATATTTCATGCAAAGATGGCCACAATCAAGGACAGAAATGGTATGGACCTAATAGAAGCAGAAGATGTTAAGAAGTGGCAAGAATACACAGAAGAACTATACAAAAAAGAAATTCATAAACCAGATAACCACAATGGTGTGATTACTCCCCTAGAGCCAAACATCCTGGAATGTGAAGTCAAATGGGCCTTAGGAAGCATCACTATGAACAAAGCTAGTGGAGGTGATGAAATTGCAGTTGAACTATTTCAAATCCTAAAAGATGATGCTGTGAAACTGCTGCACTCAATATGGCAGAAAATCTGGAAAATTCATCAGTGGCCACAGGACTGGAAAAGGTCAGTTTTCATTCCAGTCCCAAAGAAAGGCAATGCAAATAAATGTTCAAACTACTGCACAATTGCACTCATCTCACAAGCTAGCAAAGTAATGCTCAAAATTCTCCAAGCCAGGCTGTTGTTGTTCAACAGTACCTGAACCGTGGACTTTGAGATGTTCAAGCTGGATTTAGAAAAGGCAAGGAAGAAGAGATCAAATTGCCAACATCCGCTGGATCATCAAAAAAGCAAGAGAGTTCCACCAAAGCCTTTGACTGTGTGGATCACAACAAACTGTGGAAAATTCTTCAAGAGATGGGAATACCAGACCACCTGATCTGCTCCTGAGTAATCTGTAGGCAGGTCAAGAAGCAACAGTTAGAACTGGACATGGAACAACAGACTGGTTCCATATCGGGAAAGGAGTACGTCAAGGCTGTATATTGTCACCCTGCTTATTTAACTTATATGCAGAGTACACCATGTGAAATGCTGGGCTGGATGAAGCACAAGCTGGAAAAAAAGATTGCTGGGAGAAATATCAATAACCTCAGATATGCAGATGACACAACCCTTATGGAAAGAAGCAAAGAAGATCTAAAGAGCCTCTTGTAGGAGTGAAAGAGGAGAGTGAAAAAGTTGACTTAACCTTAACATTCAGAACACTAAGATGGTCCCATCACTTCATGGCAAATAAATGGGGGAGCAATAGAAACAGTGAGAGACTTTATTTTCTAGGGCTTCAAAATCATTGCAAATGGTGACTGCAGCCATGAAATTAAAAGACACTTGCTCCTTGGAAGAAAAGCTATGACCAACGTAGACAGCATATTAAAAAGCAGAGACATTACTTTACCAACAAGGGCCCATCTAGTCAAAGCTATTGTTTTTCCAATAGTCATGTTTTTATGGGAGAGTTGGACTATAAAGAAAGCTGAGCAAAAACAAATTGATGCTTTTGAGCTGTAGTGTTGGAGAAGACTTTTGACAGTCCCTTGGACTGCAAAGAGATCCAACCAGTCAGTCCTAAAGGAGATCAGTCCTGAATATTCTTGAAGGACTGATGTTGAAGCTGAAGTGTCAGTACTTTGGCCACCTGATGTGAAGAACTGACTCTATGGGAAAGACCCTGATGCTAGGAAAGATTGAAGGTGGAAGGAGAAGGGGATGGCAGAGGATGAGGTGGTTTTTGGCATCACCGACTAGATGGACTGGAGTTTGAGCAAGATTCAAATGTTAGTGACTGACAAGGAAGCCTGCTGTACTGCAGTCCATGGCGTGACAAAGAGTCGGACACAACTGAGCGACTAAACTGAACTGAATATAACAAACCAGGAAATAGAGTATCAATTGAAAAATAACATTTGACTTAGACTAGATCTCAAATAATCAGTAAGCATCTGAATTATATGCAACTTATATTATTTTATTAAAAATCCTGTAAATTTTTCAACATGTAAATAAAAGAGAAAATAAAACCTTTCTTTTCCAAGAAACATTGGTTTAGTGGCCTTAATCTGCCATCTTGTGGTGTGATAGCTTCATCTCACATTTTCACACAAATATACCAGGCATTTTTAAATATTTTCTTAGGTATTGTGAATAACCATAGGGGCTGCCTTTATTTTTGTAAATTTGACTTTTCAAAGAGAATTTTTGTAGAGATAAATTTTAAAATTTACTGTTATGTAGACAGCTCTGTCTTGAGTAGGGTGTATTAAAATTGCCACAAGCTCAGTTAATATTTGATTATGACTATTTAGTAGTTAAATAGAAAGATGAATAAGAACCAATATTTTTGATAATCAAATCATACAAAAAAATGATTAGTTCATATCATATGGCCAGGAGTTAACATATTTCTGTATCTTTTTTTTTGATAAGTCAATTTTGCCACTATGGCCTACTCTCACTTACCTCTATAAGACAATGCAATGAAAATAATCTTATGTTTTATGTAGAAATAAATTTGTTTTAGCTTCAATTCATGTCATTAATATTCTGAAATATATAATTATAATGTAAGGCAATATTTCGGAGAAGGCAATGGCAACCCACTCCAGTACTCTTGCCTGGAAAATCCCATGGACAGAGGAGCCTGGTGGGCTATAGTCCATGGGGTCGCTAAGAGTGAACTGAGCAACTTCACTTTCACTTTTCACTTTCATGCATTGGAGACAGAAATGGCAACCCACTCCAGTGTTCTTGCCAGGAGAATCCCAGGGACAGGGGAGCCTGGTGGGCTGCCGTCTATGGGGTCTCACAGAGTCGGACACAACTGAAGCGACTTAGCAGTAGCAGCAAGGCAATATTTCACTGGGATCAACATTTAGAGTCTTAAAGTAATTATTATATAGAATTAGACTTACTCATTTAACTTACTGTACTTTGTTAATTTAGTATAAACCATTGGCTAAGAATGCAATTACAGTATTTACATAAATTTCACTCTCACAATTTTGAAGCTGTGCTGAAAATATTTTAATAATAGTGTCATCTGAGCAAATACAAACATATTTTTTTTGGGAAAAGAGATTGAATATGTTTAACACGGCTGCTTTGGGGGGTGATATGACCAAAATAGTGGAGTATGTATGTATGTGATTTCCCCAGTATGTGAAAGTCACTCATTAATTTTCAATTCTATATTATTCCCTGTTTGAGCAGTGTTCATTAAGTTCATTTCAGTTCAGTCGCTCAGTCATGTCCAACTCTTTGCAATCCCATGAACCACAGCACGCCAGCCCTCCCTGTCCATCACCAACTCCCAGAGTCCACCCAAACCCATGTCCATCGAGTTGCTGATGCCATCCAACCATCTCATACTCTGTTGTCCCCTTCTCCTCCTGCCCTCAATCTTTCCCAGCATCAGGGCATTTTCAAACGAGTCAGCTCTTCGCATCAGGTGGACAAAGTATTGGAGTTCAGCTTCAACATCAGTCCTTCCAATGAACACCCAGGACTGGTCTCCTTGAAGATGGACTGGTTGGATCTCCTTGCAGTCCAAGGGACTCTCAAGAGTCTTCTCCAACACCACAGTTCGAAAGCATCGATTCTTCAGCACTCAGCTTTCTTCACAGTCCAACTTTCACATCCATAGATGACTACTGGAAAAACGATAGCCTTGACTAGATGGACCTTTGTTGGCAAATTAATATCTCTGCTTTTTAATATGCTGTCTAGTCTAGGTTAGTCATAACTTTTCATCCAAGGAGTAAGCGTCTTTTAATTTCATGGCTGCAGTCACCATCTGCAGTGATTTTGGAGCCCCCAAAAATAGTCAGTCACTGTTTCCACTGTTTCCCCATCTATTTTCCATGAAGTGACGGGAACAGATGCCATGATCTTAGTTTTCCGAATGTTGAGTTTAAGCCAGCTTTTCACTCTTCTCTTTCATTTTCATCAAGAGGTTCTTTAGTTCTTCTTCACTTTCTGCCATAAGGATGGTGTCATCTGCATATCTGAGGTTCTTGATATTTCTCCCAGCAATCTGATTCCAGCTTGTTCTTCTTCCAGCCCAGTTTTTCTCATGATGCACTCTGCATATAAGTTAAATAAGTAGGGTGACAATATACAGCCTTGACTTATTCCTTTTCCTATTTGGAACCAGTCTTTTGTTCCACGTCCAGTTCTAAATTTTGCTTCCTGACTGTCATACAGGTTTCTCAAGAGGTAGGTCTGGTGGTCTGGTATTCCCATCTCTTTCAGAATTTTCCTCAGTTTATTGTAATCCACATAGTCAAAGGCTTTGGCATAGTCAATAAAGCAGAAATAGATGTTTTTCTGGAACTCTCTTGCTTTTTCTATAATCCAGCAGATGTTGGCAATTTGATCTCTGTTCATTAATAAAGCAAAATACTTACTGCCGAATTCCAAGATATAATCTATACAAACAATATTTAAAGTATTGGAAAACTACTGATAAACCTCATTCTCAATTTACAAAATAATCAAACTTTCTGCTGCTGTTTTTTTGTTGCTATTGTTGTTGGAGGGTCTTCCCTGGTGGCTAGGATGGTAAAGGATCTGCCTGCAATTCAGGAGTGAAAACGAAAGTGATAATCACTCAGTCATGTTGGACTCTTTGACCCCATGGATTATACAGTTCATGGAATTCTCCAAGTCAAAATACTGGAATGGATGAACTTTCCCTTCTCCAGGGAACTTCCCAACTCAAGGATCAAATCCAAGTCTCCCACATTGCAGTCAGATTGCAGGCTACCTCTGGATTCTTTGCCAGTTTTAGCTCCAAACTGCTGTCTATTCACAGAAACATAAAAAAGAGAAAGAAATTATCTGAACCAACTATGTAAGAATTCTGGAAAACAGTAAAAATCTTACAGCAATGAAGTAAATGCTGAATCAATAAAAGGCAACTTTTAAAAATACTCCTGTAATATAGGGAATTATTAACCAACTGATGGAACACAAGCTATACTATCAACAATAAAAATCCTGGGGAAGAAAAACACTAATTTCTAGAGCTGTAGCATTATTACATTTAAATGTCCAATTTTCAACAACAGGAAAAATTACAAAGCTTGCAAAGAAAGAGGAAAGTATGGCCCATTCAAAAGAAAAAAAATGACACAAAATGTCCCTAAGGAAGCATAGACACTGGACTTAAGATACAAAGAGATCAAATCAACTGTATTAAATATGTTCAAAGAGATAAGTGAACCCAGGTAAAGAACTAAAGAAAAGCACAAAAGCAGTGTATGAACTAAATGAGACTATCTAATGAGACATAAAAATTATCTAAAAGGACAAACAGAAATTTTGAAATTGAAAAGTACAAAAAGTAAAATGAAAAGCTTCCTAAGAAGTTCCAAAAACAAATTTGAATCGATGGATAAAAGGAATCAATGAAAATTAACACAGTACACTTGGAATTAGAAAGTCTAGGGATAGAAAGAAAAAAAGAATGAAATAAAGTGAACTGAGCATAAAGAACCTATAAAATGTCATCAACCATGTCAACATATCCATTATTGGAGTCTAAGAAGGAACAGTTAGAGCGATGGAGACAGAAGGAATACTTGAACAACAACAAAAAGGCAGAAAATTTTCCAAATTTGACAAAGGAAATGAAACTGTACATCAAGATACTCAACAACTCCAAGCAGGATATGCTCAGTGAGATTCACATTGATACAAATTGCCAATTATCTAAAGGCAAAGACAAAATAAAATATTTTTTAAAAGGAAGGAAAAAATAATTTACAAAGTACAATCTTCCATAAATTATTGACTGATTTCTTATTTGAAACCATGGATGGAAGCCTGAACTCAGTGGAGTAACACAAAGTAGCTACCAGAGGAACATCAGTTCAGTTCAGGTGCTCAGTCGTGTCAGACTTTTTGCAACCCATGGACTACAGCCCACTAGGCTTCTCTGCCCATCACCAACTCCCAGAGCTTACTCAAACTCATGTCTATCAATTCTTTCTTTATAGTCCAAATCTCACATTCATACATGACTCCTGGAAAAACTATGGCTTTGACTAGACAGACCTTTGTTGATAAAGTGATGTCTCTGCTTTTTAATATGCTGTCTAGGTTGGTCATAGCTCTTCTTCCAAGGAGCGTCTTAAAATTTGATGGCTGCAGTCACCATCTGCAGTGATTTTGGAGCCCCCCAAAAATAAAATCTTACACCATTTCCATTGTTTCCCCATCAATTTGCCATGAAGTAATGGGACCAGATGCCAAGATTTTAGTTTTCTGAATGTTGAGTTTTAAGTCACTCTCCTCTTTCACTTTCCTCAAGAGGCTCTTTAGCTCTTCTTCACTTTCTGCCATTAGGGTGGTGTCCTGTGTGTATCTGACATTATCGATATTTCTTCCAGCAATCTTGATTACAGCTTGTGCTTCTTACAGCCCAGCATTTTGCATGATGTCCTCTGCATATAAGTTAAATAAATAGGATGACAATTTGCAGCATTGACATACTCTTTTCCCAATTTGAAACCAGTCTGCTGTTCTATGTCTGGTTCTAACTGTTGCTTCTTGGCCTGCCTACAGATTTCTCAGGAGACAGGTCAGGTGGTCTGGTATTCCCATCTCTTTAAGAGTTTTCCACAGTTTGGTGTGATCTATCCAGTCAAAGGCTTTGGCATAATCAATAAAGCAGAAGTAGACGTTTTTCTGCAACTATCTTGCTTTTTCAATGATCCAAAGGATGTTGGCAATTTGATCTCTTATTCCTCTGCCTTTTCTTAATCCAGCTTGAACATCTGGAAGTTCACGGTTCACATACTGTTGAAGTCTGGCTTGGAGAATTTTGAACATTACTTTGCTAGTGTGTGAGATGAGTGCAATTGTGCAGTAGTTTGCACATTCTTTGGCATTGCCTTTCTTTGGAATTGGAATGAAAACTGACCTTTTCTATTCTTGTGGCCAGTGCTGAGTTTTACAAACATAGGAACATAGAGAATTAAAAAAAAAAAAATCTGTCAACCAAAAGTATCCTTTAGGATAAAGTAGAAATTAAAAGCTAAGGAAAAACATAAAACCTAAAGAAATCCATTTTACTAATAGACCTGCCTTACAAAAGACCTTAAGGGAAGTCTTTCAGACTGAAAAGCACTAGGTAGTAACTTGAAGCCATATGAAGAAATTAAGAACATTGCTAAAGGTATAACTACATAAGTAAATATAAAAGACAATATCATTTTATCTTGTTTTGCAACTCTTTTTTTTTGCTTCACTATATGTTTTAAAATACAAACACATAAAACTTATAAACCTATATTAATGAGCTTATAGTGTATAAAGGCAGAGAAGGCAAAGGCAACCCACTCCAGTACTCTTGCCTGGAAAATCCCACGGACAAAGGAGCCTAGTAGGCTGCAGTCCATGCGACTAGGAGCTGGACACACTAAGAGTTGGACACGACTGAGCGACTTCACTTTCAATTTTCACTTTCATGCATTGGAGAAGGAAATAGTAACCCACCCAGTATCCTTGCCTGGATAACCCCAGGGATGGGGGAGCCTGGTGGGCTGCTGTCTATGGGGTTGCACAGAGTCGGACATGACTGAAGCGACTTAGCAGCAGTAGCAGCAGCAGCAGTGTATAAAGGTGTAATCTGTGACATTAACAATAAAAAGTTTAGGGACAGAGAAGACTAGAAGCAGTGTTTGGACATTACTAAAAGTAGGGAAGTACTGTTCAAATTAGATTGTTAAATGCCTAGGGTGTCAATTTCAATTTCTAAGATAACCATTGAAATAATTTAAAATATATAGGAAACACAGTAAGAATGAATCAAAATGATACACTACAAAAACCAATTTTTAAATAGTAATGGAAGAATTAAGTGGAAGAAAGCATACACAAGAGATACAGGAGCCAAATGGCAAAATGGCAGAATCAAGGCTTTCCTTACAAGTAAATAAGAGTGAAGTGAAGTGAAGTCGCTCAGTCGTGTCTGACTTTTTGCAATCCCTTCGACTGTAGTCTACCAGGCTTCTTAGTCCATGGAATTTTCCAAGCAAGAGTACTGGAGTGGGTTGCCATTTCCTTCTCCAGGGGATCTTCCTGACCCAGGGATTGAACCCAGGTCTTTTGCATTGCAGGCAGATGCTTTACCCCCTGAACTCTCCAGTTAGAAGATAGGAACTGGCAAAATGGATTAAAAAGAAACATTATCTATATGCTTTCTACAAGAGAATCACTTTAGATTAAAAGACACAAAGAGGTTGAGTAAAAGCATGGAAAACTATCTTCCATCTGAATAGTAAATAAAAAGGGCTGGTGTATATTTATTATTATCAGAATAAATAAATTTCAAATAAAAAATGATGACAAGAGACAAAAATCTTTATATATTAATAAAAGTTTCAACCAATCACAAAGATATATAAATGTATACACATCAAAAAACTGAGTCCCAAAATACATGGAACAAAAATTCAGGGTTGAAAAGAGATATAGCTAGGTCTACACTAATAGTTGGATACTTTTAAACACAACTTTATCATTAAATAGGGAAAAAATATTCTCTTCAACTTGATAACCACATGTAAAAATAAAAAGGGAGTTGAGCCCCATCTTTATACCACATACAGTCACTCAAAGCAATTAAAACACCTTAATTTGAATTAAGATTATACAGATTTTACAAAAAATATAAATACAAATACACATAATTATAAATTTGACAATGACTTTTAAGTAGAATACCAAAAATACAGGCAATGAAAAAATAGATAAATTATATTCCATTATAATTTTTTGAAGAACACTATAAAAAAATGAAAACTAACTCAGAGAATGAGAGAAATATTTGCAAATCATATATGCAATTGGAAATTAATGTCAAAATATATAAAGAACTCTTACATTTCAACAAGAAGACAAGTAACACAACTGAAAAACTGACACGGAGCTTGTATAAATATTTTTCCAAAAAAGATTGAAAAATGGCTAATTGGCACATTAAAAAAAAAAGGCTCAATGTAGTTAGTCATTCAATTCAGTTCAGTTCAGTCTCTCAGTCGTGTATGACTCTTTGTGACCCCATGAATCGCAGCACGCCAGGCCTACCTGTCCATCACCAACTCCTGGAGTCCACTTAGACTCACATCCATCTAGTCAGTGATGCCATCCAGCCATCTCATCCTCGGTTGTCCCCTTTTCCTCCTGCCCTCAATCCCTCCCAGCATCAGATGCTTTTTCCAATGAGTCAACTCTTCGTAGGAGGTGACCAAAGTACTGGAGTTTCAGCTTTAGCATCATTCCCTCCAAAGAAATGCCAGAGCTGATCTCCTTCAGGATGAATACTCAAAATTCTCCAGCCAGGCTTCAGCAATATGTGAACCATGAACTTCCAGATGTTCAAGCTGGTTTTAGAAAAGCCAGAGGAACCAGAGATCAAATTGCCAACATCCGCTGGATCATGGAAAAAGCAAGAGAGTTCCAGAAAAACATCTATTTCTGCTTTATTGACTATGCCAAAACCTTTGACTGTGTGGGTCACAATAAACTGTGGGAAAATTCTTCAAGAGATGGGAATACCAGACCACCTGACCTGCCTCTTGAGAAACCTGTATGCAGCTCAGGAAGCAAAAGTTAGAACTGGACATGGAACAACAGACTGGTTCCAAATAGGAAAAGGAGTACATCAGGGCTGTATATTGTCACCCTGCTTATTTAACTTATATGCAGAATACATCATGAGAAACGCTGGGCTGGAAGAAGCACAAGCTGGAATCAAGATTGTCCGCAGAAATATCAATAACCTCAAATATGCAGATGACACCACCCTTATGGCAGAAAGTGAAGAGGAACTAAAAAGCTTCTTGATGAAAGTCAAAGTGGAGAGTGAAAAAGTTAGCTTAAAGCTCAACATTCAGAAAATGAAGATCATGGTAATCCAGTCCCATCATTTCGCGGGAAATAGATGGGGAAACAGTGGAAACACTGTCAGACTTTATTTTGGGGGGCTCTAAAAATCACTGCAGATGGTGACTGCAGCCATGAAATTAAAAGACACTTACTCCTTGGATAGAAAGTTTTGACCAACCTTGATAGCATATTGAAAAGCAGAGACATTACTTTGCCAACAAGGTCCATCTAGTCAAGGCTATGGTTTTTCCAGTGGTCATGTATGAATGTGAGAGTTGGACTGTGAAGAAAGCTGAGCGCCGAAGAATTGATGCTTTTGAACTGTGGTGTTGGAGAAGACTCTTGAGAGTCCCTTAGTTTGCAAGGAGTTAGTCATTAGAGAAATGAAAATCTTAAACCACAATGATATACCAATTCACAACAGCTAAAATAAACAGAGATAGAAAATAAACTTTCCATTGATTTCCATTATTATTCTCTTTAATCATACCTTTGCTTTCTTCTTTATTTATAATACCACTTTTTTCTCACTAATTTTTTTTCTCACTAATGGCAGTTATAACCTCAAACTCAGTCACTGGTCTCATGATTATCTATATCTACTTTTTCCTTTTTTTTTTTTCACATTGCACAAAATTTATTGCATCCATATGCTAATAACTCCTTGATTTGTTGTTGCTGTTCAGTTACTAAGTCGTGTCTGACTACAGTCCCATGAACTGCAGCATGCCAGGCTTCCCTGTCCTTCACTGTCTCCTGGAGTTTGCTCAAACTATGTCCATTGGGTCAGCAATGTCATCCAACTATCTCATCCTCTGTTGCCCTCTTCTCCTCTTGCCCTCAATCTTTCCCAGCATCAGGATCTTTGCCAGTGAGTCAACTCTTTGCATCAGGTGACCAAAGTGTTGGAGCTTCAGCTTCAGCACCAGTCCTTCCAATGAATATTCAGAGTTGAACTCTCTAATATTTATCTTCTTTTTGGATTATTTGTTTATATTCTATCTGGTAAACAATTCTACCTTTTTTTCATAGTAATTTCTAAATTGTCATCTCCCAACTTCATTCTTAAATTCTTCAGATTACACTCTGTGATTTGTCTGTTAATCCTTTTACTTGTTTGAATCACTATATTACCATATTAGAAATAAAAAAAAGTCACCTTGAACTTCTTTGTCCCCACTAGCATATCTTTAATTGTAAAGTTTTTCAAATAAAAATTCCTAATGATTTTTTCCATGTTCCCTGAGTATTGGCAACACCCCAGTTCTTCTGAAATATTTTTCTGGACAAAGAGCATAATATATGTTATTCCAAGTACTCCTATTTCCCTATCATTCTTTATCATATAAGTCTACTTACCAACATTGACTTTCCCTGACTACAAGTTCTTCACCACTGACAAAATATGGCTATTTATCTTTAATCTCTTGTTGTTGTCGATCAGATGAATCAGCTGTTCACATAGGGGGCCAAAGTATTGGAGTTTCAGCCTCAGCATCAGTCTTTTCCAATAAATATTCACGGTTGATTTCCTTTAGGATTGACTGGTTTGATTTCCTTGCAATCCAAGGGACTCTCGATAATCTTTGCTAACACCACAATTCAAAAGTATAATTTCTTTGCTGCTCAGTTTTATTTATAATCCAACTCTAGTAGGGTATTTAATCTCTACTCAATCCTTATCAAAACTTCACACAACCTTGCTAAAATTACTCATCTGCTATTTTACTTCCTTGTTCTGTTTTGCAGGGCTCTAATAATGTCACCTGTCAATGTCAAATTCAGACTTAAATTGAAGAAAGTAGGGAAAACCACTAGACCAGTCAGGTATGACCTAAATCAAATCAAATGACCTAAATCAAAGTTGGACTATGAAGAAAGCTGAGTGCTGAAGAATTGATGCTTTGAAATGTGGTGTTGGAGAAGACTCTTGAGAGTCCCTTTAACTGTAAGGAGATCCAACCAGTCCATTCTGAAGGAGATCAGCCCTGGGATTTCTTTGGAGGGAATGATGCTAAAGCTGAAACTCTAGTACTTTGGTCACCTCATGCGAAGAGTTGACTCATTGGAAAAAGCATCTGATGCTGGGAGGTATTGGGGGCAGGAGGAGAAGGGGACGACCGAGGATGAGATGGCTGGGTGGCATCACAGACTCGATGGACGTGAGTCTGAGTGAACTCTGGGAGCTAGTGATGGACAGAGAGGCCTGGCGTGCTGCAATTCATGGGGTCGCAGAGTCGGACACGACTGAGCGACTGAACTGAACTGAACTGAACAATGTCACTCTTTTTAAATCAAATTCTATTAAAATTTAATTTATATTCAATTATATTTATAAATGCACCATTGTCTTTGGGGTTTTCCCTGAAACTCCCAATAGAAACCAATTTTACTTTTCTTACTGACTTCTTTCTTAGTCCTTATCCTGGAATGTGAAGTCAAGTGGGCCTTAGAAAGCATCAGTACGAACAAAGCTAGTGAAGGTGATGGAATTCCAGTTGAGCTCTTTCAAATCCTGAAAGATGATGCTGTGAAAGTGCTGCACTCAATATGCCAGCAAATTTGGAAAACTCAGCAGTGGCCACAGGACTGGAAAATGTCAGTTTTCATTCCAATCCCAAAGAAAGGCAATGCCAAAGAATGCTGAGCTACTGAACTGAACTGATACTCCTTTTAGTTATGAATTTGCTATTGTCTTTGTTTTTATGCACAGATCTCACCCATTTATTTGAAAAACAAAATACAGGTAAAAATCAGAAACAATATGAAAGTAGGTAAAATACTCCATATTTGTCCAGGCTCCTCTCTCTATGAGATTTTTCAGGCAAGAATACTGGATTGGGTTACCATTTCCTCCTCCAGGGGATCTTCTAGACTCATGGATGCAATTCATGCTTCCTGTGTCCCTTGCAATGGCAGGCAGATTCTTATCCACTGAGCCAACCTGGGAAGCCCTACATTTGTTCAGTTCAGTTCAGTCTGAGTTTACCAATCTTCATATAATTTCCTTGAGTTCTTTTGATGGATTTCGTGTTTCCACACTCACTTGGCGTTGTCAAACTGTAAGGACTTCTTTTGCATCTCCTGCTCATTTACTTTGACAGCAATTTTAAATGTCACCAGTAGGTGCCACCTTCCAACATAAAATAAAAAACTTAAATGTGTCATGATTTGAAGGTATCAGAAGATGATTAGATAGCTGATACTAACATTTAGAAGATAAAGAGATTGGTAGATAGATAGGTATAGATAAATGGAAGACTGGTTCATGAATACATAGTGACATGTGCAACCGCACATTAAAAAATAAATTAGTAGCTCCAAAATATAGGCCCTGAATTTTTAGAATAAATCTAATTTTCAGAGACTTATTTCAGCATTTGCACACATTACCGATACCAACAGTAAAACTGCCTTGTGACACATGTAACAGAAAGTAACCCTGAATTTCATAAAAAAGAAAAAAATAAAGGATTTTTTGGAAGATGAAAAATGTTATACTCCACAGAAACATAATCTCAGGGATTTTTTCTTATTTGTTTTTTTACTGCAATAGTTTCTCCTGTACATAATTATATAGCTGTATCTTTCCTTTTTTTCTCCTCCTCTTCCTCCTTGCCTTCCCTTTACTTATTCTCCTTCTCCCTGTCCTTCGGCCATTCTTCCTCCCCTCTTTCTCCCCCTTTCTCTTTTTTCTCCTTCTTTTTCTTCTCTTCCTTCTCTCCTTACATTCTTCTCCTTCCCCTTTTTCCTCCTCCTCCTTATTCTTATGGTTTTTACTTAAATATTATCATATCAATGAAGATAACTTTTTGTCAAAAATATATTTTGTTATCTTTATTTAACCTTTGCTGTTCAGTCACTCAGTCATGTCCTACTCTTTGTGACACCATGGACTGCTGCACACTAGCTTTCACTGTTCTTTTAATATCTCCTGGAGTTCAAACTCATGTCCACTGAGTCACTGATGCCATCCAATCATCTTATCCTCTGTCATCCCCTTAATCCTCCTGCCTTCAATCTTTCCTAGCATCAGGGTCTTTTCCAATAAGTCTGCACTTTATATCAGGTGGCCAAAGTATTGGTGCTGCAGCATCAGTCCCTCCAATGAAAATTCAGGATTTATTTCCTTTAAGATTGACAAGTGTGATCTCCTTGCTGTCCAAGGTACTCTTGAGAGACTTCTCTAGCACCACAGTTCCAAAGCTTTAATTCTTCAGCACTCAGCCTTCTCAGTGGTCCAAATCTCGCTTTCATACATGACTACTAGAAAAACCACAGCTTTGACTAGGCATACATTTTTTGGCAAAGTGGTGTCTCTGTTTTTAATATGCAGTCTAGGTTTTTTGTAGCTTTTCTTCCAAGGAGCAAGCATCTTTTAATTTCATGCAGTCACCATACACAGTGATTTTTGGAGCCCAAGAAAATAAAGTCTGTTACTGCTTCCATTATTTCACTATCTGTTTGCCATAATGTGTTGGGACCAGACACCATGATCTTAGTTTTTTGAATGTTCAGTTTTAAGCCAGCTTTTTAATTCTCCTCTTTTACCTTTATCAAGAGCTTCTTTATATTCTCTTTGCTTTCTGCCATAAGGGTGGTGTCATCTGTGTATCTGAGGTTATTGATATTTCTCCCAGCAATCTTGATCCCAGCTTGTGTTTTATCGAGGCTGGCACTTCACATGATGTATTCTTTCCAGAAGTTAAATAAGCAGGGTGACAATTTACAGCCTCAATGCACTAGTTTCCAGATTTGGAACCAGTCCATTCTTCCATGTAAGGTTCTAGCTGTTGCTCTTTGACCTGCATACAGGTTTCTCAAGAGGCAGGTAAGGTGGTTTGGTATTCTCTACTCTTTCAGAATTTTCTGCAGTCTGTTGTTATCCACACAATCGAAGAATTGTGTATATTCAGTGAAGGAGATGTTTTTCTGGAATTCCTTTGATCTTTCTATGTTCCAATGGATATTGGCAATTTCATCTCTGGTTCCTCTGCCTTTTCTAAATGCAATTTGTACATCTGGAATTTCTCAGTTCATATATTGCTGAAGCCTGGCTTGGAGAATTTTGAGCATTACTTTACTAGCGTGTGAGATGAGTGCAATTGTGCAGTAATTTGAGCATTCTTTGGCATTGCCTTTCTTTGGGATTGGAATGAACACCCACTTTTTCCTGTCCTGTGGCCACTGCTGAGTTTTCCAAATTTGCTGACATACTGAGTGCACCACTGTCACAACATCATCTCATAGGATTTGAAATAGTTCAGCTGGAATTCCATCCCCTTTACTAGCTTTGTTGGTAGTGATGCTTCCTAAGGCCCATTTGACTTACACTCCATGTGTCTGGCTCTAGGTGAGTGATCACACTATCATGGTTTTCCAGGTCATTAAGACCATTTTTTGTATAGTTCCTCTGTGTATTCTTGCCACATCTTCTTAACATCTTCTACTTCTGTTATATCCATACCATTTCTGTTCTTTTGTCCATCTTTTTTATTATAAATTTATTTATTTTAATTGGAGGTAATTACTTTACAACATTGTATTGGTTTTGCTATACATCAACATGAATCCTCCACAGGTATACACATGTTTCCCATCCTGAACCTCCCTCCTTTAAATGAAATGTACCCTAGTATCTCTAATTTTCTCAGAGAAATCTCTAGTCTTTCCCAGTCTTTTGTTTTCCTCTATGTCTTTGCATCCTTCTCTTAAGAGGGCTTTCTTATATCTCCTTGCTATTCTTTGGAACTTGGAAATGAACCAAGTTCCTTCTGTTGTTTTTGAGATTGTACCCAAGTACTGCATTTTGGACTTTTTTGTTGACTTGAGGGCTAATCCATTTCTTCTAAGGGATTCTTGCCTGCAGTAGTAGATATAATGGTCACCTGAATTAAATTTGTCAATTCCCATCCATTTAAGTTCACTGATTCCTAAAATATCCATGTTCACTCTTGCCATCTCCTGTTTGACCACTTCCATTTACCTTGATTGATGAACCTAACATTCCAGGTTCCTTTGCAGTATTTTCTTTACAGTACCATACTTTACTTTTACCACCAGACACATCAAAAAGTGAGCATTGTTTCTGTTTTGGCTCAGCCTCTTCATTCCTTCTAGAGCTATTTCTCTGCTCTTCTCCAATAGCTGGATATCTACAGACCTGGGGGGCTCATCTTTCTGTGTTGTATCTTTTTGCCTTTTAACAGCAGAAACTTCGCTTTATTCACTGTTGTAATTACACACCTCAACAATGCCTGTCACATAGTCGGTCCTTGAAAAGATATAATAAAAAAAATTATATGCTTTTAGAATTCATATGTATACCAGATCAAAGTTTTGACAGCTCCAGAGTACTACCCACCTCTGCAGAAATTCACTATCATGATTGATTTTTGAGAAGCCACTTCATATTTGTACAATTTCTAAGTTCCACCCACCTAACTACCTGAAATTTGGTTTTCAGAGCACAGGAGAAGAAGAATCTTATCTACTCCTCTGAGGATTACTGTCAATAAGAAGAGGGCTTAAGAAGTTGTGAGAAGAATAAGAGAGAAATGAATAGAACTATAGCCCTGGCCAGATACTTGAAGAAGTCCTTTTTAAAAATTGTACAAGACATTTGTTTACAATAAGAGACTCATCTATTGCCAAACAGTAAAGATAGTATTTATGTTCTCTCGCTAGATATACACATCTCCCAGGATTTTACTGTAGTTTAATTTCAATTTTTTTTTTTCTATTTTGCCCATAGAGATGACTATTTTAATTCAAGTTGGGAACTTAAAGGAGATGTACAGTTGCAAGCATGATAATAATTCATTAAATTGTGAATTAGCAATTTTATCCCATTGGATTTCAGGGATTAAAGGTCAGTTTTAAGGCATTGACTTCTAGGAGCTGAATTAGGTAGGAATGTTATTTATGCAGCTTCACATGGGTATTATTATATATGCATTTTATTTACTTATTTTTTAGACATTCCCTAGCAAGTCTACTTCCCCATATCACTTCGCAGTGCCACATGGGGAATTCTGCTTTGAATAACAGCAATGAATATTGTCATTGCTTCTATGCACTTCTTTAATATCCATTTCCCTAGGTGAATGTGAATTATTGTCTTTATGAATTTGCATATAGCACTGCAGAAATTTCTAGAGAAGTAAACAGATACTATTGTGACATTTACTTATTTCTAGTACACGCTGAAGTATAACATCATATTGTTCTTTGCTTTTTTTTAACTTTCAATTCCATGTATATAGAAATTATATTATAATGTCCAAATTATCAATTCTGCACTACTTTTTGTTAAAAAATAAAAACAGTTTAAGGATTTCATTGAATTGTAATGCCAATATCAAATGACTTGTAACTCAAAATGATTTTAAAAATCCTTGGAGGACAATTTTAAGATATTCAAGTATAAGGAATTGTGCCCTAGTAATGTAATATAGGTTATATTTGGAAAATACTAAATGATGAAAAAGTGTGTATTTCTTAAATCACTTTAGCTTGTACCCATCTCTGTCAGGGCTCAACCAAGATTACTGCATGAAATAGATTAAAAAAATAAAATAAGATGCAAAGAGGGTTTTACTGAGAAAAATTCTGAAAGACTATTGTTTTTAGGGAGAGTGCTGCGATTTCTCTGTAGCTCTCCACATTAGAAGCCAAGTTGATATGACGCTTATGAAAAGTACAAAGCTAGGCATTCAGTGACTTGGAAAATTTGTATTGAGATACAAATGTCATGAACTCTCTTAAACTGCTCAAACTCAAGTTCAGTCCATCACATATGGACTGATGAAAGGCTCTCATGGTTGTAGATTGTCACTGTGAAATAGTTCTAGCCAACTCTAACTGCCAGCAACTTCCTTGAATCAAAACTGGGCATTAGAAAAATGATGGCCAATTTTTTTTCTTAAAATGCTCATTCACATCTTAATGTTTAATATGCTTTCTTAGATGGATTTTGCAGTGAGAATCTATATCTGAGTATAACTGATCAACCTAGAGCTAGGGTTACTGAGGCAAGTTTTATGTAATTTTGGTTGGCTGAAATACATACTGACATGATTTTAATTATATCCCAGTCTGTGAGTTTTCTGTATATTTTAGTAGTCCACATAATTCACCTCACCTATGTTTAGAGATGAAAACATAATAATTATTATTTTGTGCAATTTTTAAATTTTGGATTTATGTTAACATAATTGCTTTCAACATTGTCACCATATCAGAGTCTTCATATATAGCTGTTTGACACTGTAGTTCATCTTTCAATTCGGCATCATCACATTTGCGCCTTAGCTTTGGGAATAGAACCTGATGCAATGCATTCCAAATAAATGTTTCATTGAATGAATAAATGATGGAAATCATTTATACCTAAATAATTAACACCTAATCTCAGTGTACTATAGCCTAGGCCCTTTATAACACTAGAGCAATATGCCACATTCTAAGAAGTTAGAAAGATCAGACATGTTATTATGAGTAGACAACAAAATAGAGTTAAAGAATGCCACATATAGAAGTGCACAAATCCCATGTAACATAAACTATTGCTGTTCTATTGGAAAAGAGAATACATTGTGCCCTTCGTTTATATAGGATCTCAATTAACGAATAGTACTTCGATTGCCCGTGACAGCTGAGCCCCTAATCTGGATCAGAATGCTAGTTTTCAATGAGATTTTAGGTCTTACTAAATATTCTTACCATTTCTTGTTGTTGTTGTTTAGTCGCTCAGTCATGTCTGACCCTTTGCCACCCCCTGAACTATGCAAACCACCAGGCTCCTCTGTCCGTGGGATTGTCCAGGCAAGAATACTGGAGTGTATTGCCATTTCCTTCTCCAGGGGATCTTCTTGACCCAGGGATTGAACCCTGTTGTCCTCCTTTGCAGGTGAATTCTTTACCACTGAGCCACCTGGAAGCTCATTTTTGTCCATTATCAGCCCACTAATGCTTGTAATGGCTAATTTTATGCATAATTTGGCTAAGCTACGGTGCCCAGTTGTTTGGTCAAACACCAGAATGGATGTTACTATGAGGATATTTTAAATATGTGATTAATATTTTAATCAGTAATCACTGAATATGCTGGGCCTGCAAAGACCATGGAAGTTTTTAGTTTTAGAAACTGATTGAAATGTTCTCAAGAAGTCAGCTAAGTTAGATTTTTTATTTATTTATATCTTACTTACTTTTTTTTTTTAATTTTGCTTTCTCTTGTTTTGATATTTAGAAACTGGTTTTGCAAAAAGTGATCAAAGGAGGAATAGAAAGGAGTGAGACTTGCATTCATAATGCTATAATTTTGCTAAAAATTTTATAGCATGTATAATTGTTTAGATAAATGGCCCTTTGTTGGAGGAATAATTAAAATAGAAATGTAGTAATTATACATGTTGTAAAAGAATTAATTGTAATAATCATGATTTTCTTCTCTTTTGCACCAATCATGTTCTTTAATGCCAGGGCTTTCTCAAGAGAAAAGCATTTCAAATGCTCATATCAAACTGTAAAAACAAAAATTCCTTTTGTCCTTGAAAAATTATCAAATGTATCTAACATAATCTGATCTTGTATCTAAAAGTAAACTAGAAACAGGTAAAACAAAGAATCACTTCAATGGGAGTACTCCAGATATCTATTATGTTAACAGATCCTCTTTTTGTGTGTGAGTGGTGNATACTTAATTATTTGCAA
Source organism: Redunca redunca (assembly GCA_006410935.1). NCBI lineage: Eukaryota > Metazoa > Chordata > Mammalia > Artiodactyla > Bovidae > Redunca > Redunca redunca. Next base: position 40,142 of record SJYQ01001652.1, on the reverse strand, counting down.
AAAATAATATATGTTCTGTATAATGTTTGGTATAGTCATTAGAAACAGCATTCACTGGAGTTTTTTTTTATTTGGAGGGGGGAGGATATGATTCTCAGTCTAGGGGAGGAAAAAACCTTGAATGTCACATTTGCATATACTCTTGAAAATCTATATTGGCAAATAAAACAAGAGAACCAATATTTACATTGAAAAGTCAGTCCACTTCACAAATATTTCCACAAAAATTTATGGATTATATTAAGAAGTTGAAAATTTGTATCACAATTGAGTTGGAAAGTTCACATAAAAATGGTTTCTTAGAGCATGAACCATATACTTTCTCTTTGCATTACAAGTCTATCCATATTCTTCTAAACCATGGTTCTGTTGCCCCAGAAATAATTAATGTGACACTTAATGGGCCTTCTTAATTAATTCTCATACACTAAAAACATATCTGTTGAGTACTGTTTTCAGAGAATCTGGTCTTCCAGAAGCACTCATAAGTCAAATAGCATCAAACATACCTTGCTATTTCACCATGAGGGATACTTTGCTATTAACATTTCATCTTTAAATGGATTCCCTTTGTATTTTCATTGAACAACTTTGGTGATTTCTGTTTTGGCATTTCAATACAATAAACCGTATGCAGTAAAAAATCACTTCACTTTGGTAGCTTCCAAATATTTTCTGGTTCCTATATGTTTCCCATTATAAATTGTGATTTATCCATTAGCTTTTAATTAAGACTGACGTGCTTCACATTTTCAAACAACTTGACATATAATCACAGTATAAAATAATGCAACATTTAAAAGGCTGAAACTTGGAATCAAGTTAATTCATTTTGGTTGCATCTGAAATATAGTTTCTATTTTACACACCTGCACTGGAGATAGTTCTGCCTCACAGAACTAGTGTGAGGATTAAATTACATAGTGAACGCATAGCACTTAGCAGAATTCTTTAACATAAAAAATTTTAAATAAACTATTCTTATCATTTACTATAAATAGCATTAGCTCATAAATTTTATGTAAGAGAAAGGCTCTGGAACCACCTTTGGCATTCTACTTATTTCAGATCTAAAAATATCACCTGAACAATGAAGCTCAACTTTAGACACGTTTAAACTCATAGCATAAAAATAACTTTTTTAATATATATTCTAAAGGTTGCAGCATTCTACATTTATTTTGAATTCTCTATATGAGTTTTCATTTTGAACAACTTGAAACAGAATATCCTTAAAATATTTCAGTTTGTCTGTCTCCAAACTTCACATGAAAGCTGAGTGTGATGTTTTCTAGGGGTTATGAGGTTAACGAGTGTGTTTTTGTATTTTCCCTTAAAAAAACTAAACTATTTCAGTGTCTCAAGGAGGTTTAACTGAAATTTCCAGAAAGACATTGAGGAATTTTTGCAACTTATATCATCACAAGGTGGGCTCTCTGGTAGAGTGAACTTTTTGTTCGTTATTTGCTCTCTCTCTGCCCAGTCTTTCTTGAGACTGATAAGTCCCAAATAGGTGAGAGGAAAATTCATACAGTTATTTTGTTTGTATTGAAACATTTTGTTTATTATGTTATGTACAGTATTCCTTGTCAAATGCAAAGATTAATGACACATGAACTTCTATTCTTGAACACTATTGAGTTGTCTACCGGAGATTTGATTATTAAAAAGTAAAGTGAAGTTGCTAAGTCGTGTCTGACTCTTTGCAACCCCATGGACTGTAGCCTACCAGGCTCCTCCATCCATGGAATTTTCCAAGCAACAGTACTGGAGTGGGTTGCCATTTGCTTCTCCAGAGTATCTTCCCAACCCAGGTATCAAACCCAGGTCTCCCTCATTGCCGGTAGATGCTTTACTGTCTGAGCCACCAGGGAAGCTAAGTTTGGGAATTTTTCTCAATAACCTGCATTATTAAGGACACACTATATGACTTTTATTTTATACTAAAGAGGCTCTTTACTTCTTTCTTTCACCCTTCTTTTCCTTCCTCCTTTCCTTCTCTTTCTTTCTTTTTTTTCTTTCTCATTTCTCTCTCTTTCCTTCCTCCATTCCTTCTCTCTTGCTTTTATTTTTGTACTAATTATGCTATTATTTCTTAGAAAATTAATACCAATTAAGGTATTTTATTTTTTCAGGGATTCAAAGTCACTGAAGATGGCGACTGCAGCCACAAAATTAAAAGATACTTGCTCCTTAGAAGAAAAGCTATGACCTAGACAGCATATTAAAAAGCAGAGACACTACATTGCTAACAAAGGTCTGTATAGTCAAAGCTATGGTTTTCCCAGGGGTCATGTATGGATGTGAGAGTTGGATCATAAAAGAAGAGTGATGCCAAGAATTGATGCTTTTGAGCTGTGATGTTGGAGAAGACTCTTGAGAGTCCTTGGACTGCAAGGAGATCCAACCAGTCCATCCTAAAGGAAATCAATCCTTAATATTCCTTAGAAGTATTGATGCTGAGCTGAAACTCCAATACTTTGGCCACCTGATAAGAAGAGCTGACTCATTTGAAAAGCCCCTGATGCTGGGAAAGATTGAGGGCAGGAGGAGAAGGGGATGGCAGAGGATGAGATGGTTGGATTGCATCACCGACTCAATGGACATGAGTTTGAGCAAGCTCTGGGTAATGGTGAAGGATGGGAAAACCTGATGTGCTGCAGTCCATGGGATGGTAAAGAGGCAGACACAACTGAGCAACTGAACAACAACAACAACAAAGGTATTTTAATCCTTAGGTGACCATAATTCTATATCCATGTTTTTTTTTTTAATTTATTTTGAAAAAGGTTTATTAAAATATTTCAGAAGCAAGTATAAACTACCAGGACATACACTTCAGTTCAGTCATTCAGTCTTGTCCGACTTGTTGCAACCCCATGGACTGGCAGCACCCCCTGTCAGCACTCCAGGCCTCCCTGTCCAGCACCAACTCCCAGAGTTTACACAAACTCATGTCCATTGAGTTGGTGATGCCATCCAACCATCTCATCCTCTGTCATTCCCTTCTCCTTCTGCCCTCAATCTTTCCCAGCATCAAGGTCTTTTCAAATGAGTCAGCTCTTCACATGAGGTGGCCAAAGTATTGGAGTTTCAGCTTCAACATCAGTCTTTCCAATGAACATTCAGGACGGATCACATTTAGGATGGACTGGTTGGATCTCCTTGCAGTCCAAGGGATTCTCAAGAGTCTTCTCCAAAACCACAGTTCAAAAGCATCAATTCTTTGGTTCAGCTTTCTTTATAATCCGACTCTCACATCCATACATGACTAATGGAAAAACCACAGCCTTGATGACATGGACTTTTGTTGGTAAAGTAATGTCTATGCTTTCTAACATTCTGCCTATGTTGGTCATAACTTTCCTTCCAAGGAATAAGCTTCTTTTAATTTCATGCCTGCTGTCACCATGTGCAGTGATTTTGTAGCCCCCCAAAACAAAGTCAGCCACTGTTTCCACTGTTTCCCCATCTATTTCCCATGAAGTGGGACAGGATGCCATGATCTTAGTTTTCTGATTGTTGAGTTTTAAGCCAAATTCTTCAGTCTTCTCTTTCACTTTCATCAAGAGGCTCTTTAGTTCTTCATTGCTTTCAGCTATAAGGGTGATGCCATCTGCATAACTGAGGTTATTGATATTCTCCCAGCAATCTTGATTCCAGCTTGTGCTTCATCCAGTCCAGCATTTCTTATGATGAACTCTGCATACAAGTTAAATAAGCAGGGTGACAATACATAGCCTTGACGTACTCTTTTTCCTATTTGGAATCAGTCTGTTGTTCCCTATCTACAGTTGAGACATGATACTCACTTGCTGCCATAGGCTGAACTTGCACAGCCCATCCTTCTTTCTCCTTCCTAAAAGCTAAAGTGACATGTATGCTAGGGATTTTGCAGATTCTTCTTAAATAAACTATAGCAATTGTTTCCTTGAGAAAAGTTTCAATCTAGAGAAGTTTGTCCTCGCTTTTACTGTCTCCCAAGAGAAAGTAGACAGCAACTGGAGAAACTGTGACTTGAGACTAGCTAAACGTGCTTCTATATTCTTAAGCTAATCACAAATTCTAAAGCTCTGAAGAAATTAAACCCACATTGTGTTTATCTTTCCCAATATGCCATCACTTGTTTCTAATAATAACATAACATTTTTTTTGCTAGTGGGCAGGCTCTATGAATCTATGGATAATATAAATGTACATAGTGCTATTAGGGAGTTAGTTACATTTGGAATAGCTAATAACTTTTTCTATATGTAAAACATGCAAATACTTATTTTGTGTTCTATAAATTCAATACAATGTCTGCTCATTCCAATCATCCCTTTAAGTTTTTAAACTATATTTTCTCGCTTTTGGGGTAGAGGAATTACCCACATAAATACCCTGCCTAACAAAATGTTAATTTTGTTGTAGCTATAAGCTAGATAATTTTGGTCATGAAAAGAACAAGTAAACTAGATTTGGCAGAAATTAGAGTAGTCCCGATTCAGCAGTAACCTCACACAAAACCTAGATTCTGTTGTAATCAAATCAGACAAACTAGATTTGGGTATAATTAGATCAGCATAATTAAATTCTCCATCTCTTAGGGAACATCAAAATGCACATATGTAGGCTTCATTACTTTTTTTTTTCTTTTTGTCCCTGGTTGTAGCAATGAAAATGTATATCCAAGAAGAATTCAGATGTGTTTGCCACTTAACAAGACAGGTTCTTATCCACTGATATTTCTCAAAATTACTTTAGCAAAACAACAAACTGTAGTTTTCAGTAAAACAAAGCTTCAAGAGTTTCTAAGTTTAATTCTATTTTACAATTTACCCATTATTTTAAAAAATATACTTCTTTATTTAAAAAGCTAGCAATCAGAAATTAAGGACAATAAAATGCATTCTGTCATATGCCAGATTGAATAATTCCAACCAAATGAACATAATTTTGGTAAATTACATGGGAATTTTATTTACGGAGGGCACAGGGAAGACACTGGGAGATGAAGAGAAAGCTTATTGCAAGGGTGGTTAAGGAAGTCATATGAAAACTTACATCTGTCACTCTATGGGCTGTCATGTAGGGCATATGTTTGCATGAGGAAGCAAGTGTCAGTCCAGGGCACATTAAAGCTACTCAGATAAACAAAATGGATACCAAGGCAGAGATACCATGGAGTAACTTAACTAATCTCTTGACAATCATTCATTTTTGAAGTGATTATTCCTAGCTGAATTATATTTACCATGTCTGTAACTCCTTTCCAGTGTTGTACTTCTTCTATTTCTTTCTTTGATCTTCTTTTTTGCTTTTCTGGTTAGAGTGAGCAAAAATTGACTTTTTTCACTCTTTGATCAATAATATTTCCTTTTGAATTTTTTGTAGTGATTTCCCTTAAATATTGTTTATTTGCTTAATATCTAAATTTTTACCAGTTAGGGTTGTATCTTTTTGGAGAAGGTTCATGGGACTCATGTCTAAAAAATATGATTTTGGCTGTTAATGGATGATGAGTTATACAGTGATAAGAAAACATATGGTACAAACAGGTTAAAATAATATTAGTCTTACCTTCTTATCTAATGGTGGTATAGGCAGGAATAATGACATTGAAGATAGGGAAAATTCAATGGATTCATATGACATGTGATTGATAGATCCAACCCCACTTGAGAATGGATTGTACAAAAGTATTAAACAAAGAAATTAATAATGAAGTGGTGAGTTATTGGCTTGATGAATTAATTCTTTACTCAGATTGGCAAACCTGGAAGTAGGGAAATAAGGCGTATTATAATATTCATTATTTTATTGAAATTGTAATTTTTTGTTTTGCTTTTGTCACTATGCATTACACTACATTCTGGCTGTTACATCAAAATGAAACTCAAAAGAAAGTTCAGCTATAAAATTCATTTATAATTATAAAGTAAAATCTGAATTCATGTGTGGATAGCTTAAAATGATATAAAGGCCTGAAATTCATGATTGCTCTGACCTTCAAAAGAGATAATTGAAAACTGTATCTATTCACATCATAAGGAGCTTCTGGATTCCAGGTAGATCTTTTCTATGCTTGTTTTAAATTGGTTAGTAAAACTGTGATGAGAAAACAGCTACTTTGAGTCACTTCTTAAGTATTTTACAGAATGACACCCTGCTCACACCCAGAGTCTGGACATTTAGATAAGGATATAAGCTTAGGATTCCAGCCACAAGTTTCCACTTTGCTTTTCTTCTGGCCCCTTTTAAATTGACCACTTAGAGTTGAAAATTTAATGATTCCAACCACATTATAAGTAATAGATACTTGTTACCCTGGTTTCTGGGGCTTCCCAGGTGGCCCTGGTGGTAAAGAACGTGCCTGCTAATGCAGGAGATGTAAGAAATATGGGTTCAGTCCTTTGGTAGGGAAGATCCCCTGGAGGAGGGCATGGCAACCTGCTCCAGTATTCTTGCCTGGGAAAATCAATAGACAAAGGAGTCTGGCAGGCTACAGTCCATGGGATCACAAAAAGTCGGACACACTGAAGTGACTTAGCATGCTCTCAGGCACCTTGCCTTCTATCTCCTACTCACTCATGACCTGGAACAGAGGACTTGTCCTCTGCTCACTGCACCTATGCCAGTTTCTGGGATCTATAAGTAATCAATCCTGTGATTTTTGTTTCTTTGCATTGAAATTGTGCTTTCAATTAAAATAATCTCTGGGTTTTCCCTTCCCCAAAGGGAGAGCTCTGATGCTGATCAGAAAGTCATCTGCCAACTCAGTGAGGTGAGGGTGGCTTGTGCTTCTTCACTCAATAGATCATCATCTTCATATTGTTAATTTAATACACTAGCTACAGGCCTCCCAGCATGAAAGCCACAAGGACGTATTTTAGTGCCTATATTCTCATCAGTCTTGACACTAAAAGTCCAGAAAATAACTGGTGTTATCATTAACTCTTTGAGTCCAGCACAGTGCCTACCACATAATCAAATATATTCGAACCTGCAAAAACAATGAACACTGCTACAAAAGGAAAATGATTTATTTTTATATAGCACTCTTCTGCTAGATATGTTGGCTGATGCTTTGCATGGTTTTCCTATTAAGCAACTTAGAGATTTGAAGCATGCTTTGTTTTTCTAGCTTTTATAGATAAAGCATCTGAAGATCAGAGGGTTGATACCCAGAGTCACAAAAAGTAGCTAAAAACTGGCAGAGTTGGGCCTAAAAGAGCCACTTTTAGAATCCAAATACATCAATCTTTCCATCAAATCCTCTCAGCCAGGAGAGCACTGATTGTGTGCCTTAACCCCTCTTTAGGCAAGAAATTTTCTTTCTTTTTTACAAATGCTCTTGTCTAGAGGTTACCTTTACTGTAAGCATCTAAAGTCTGGTTCACCTCACAATAAAATCCAATCATTCTTAGAAACTTTAGACCCACCCCCCTGCCCCCCAAATATCAGGAACTTCACTATTTTTGACACTGCTCATATTTAGGGGAAAAAAAAAAAATATTCCCCATAAATTGTTAACTCAACACTTGAAGAGTCAATAAAATATCATCATCATCATCATCATCATTATCATCAGGTGGTTTTATTCCTCTGCATGTCATTTATAGAAGATATTGCTTAATTTTCCATTTAAAAAAATCATGCATGTTCTCTGAGTTTTGGCAGTTTGCAACAGCTCAACATTCAGAAAACTAAGATAATGGCATCTGGTCTCATCACTTCATGGGAAAGAGATGGAGAAACAGTGGAAACAGTGTCAGACTTTACTTTTGGGGACTCTAAAATCACTGAAGTTGGTGATTGCAGCCATGAAATTAAAAGGTGCTTACTCCTTGGAAGGAGGGTAATGACCAACCTAGATATCATATTCAAAAACAGAGACATTACTTGGCCAACAAAGGTCCATTTAGTCAAGGCTATGGTTTTTCCAGTGGTCATGTATGGATGTAAAAGTTGGAGTGTGAAGAAAGCTGAGCACCAAAGAATTGATGGTTTTGAACTGTGGTGTTGGAGAAGACTCTTGAGAGTCCCTTGGACTGCAAGGAGATCCAACCAGTCCATCCTAAAGGAGATCAGTCCTGGTTGTTCTTTGGAAGGACTGATGCTAAAGCTGAAACTCCTATATTTTGGCCACCGCATGCGAAGTGTTGACCGATTAGAAAAGACCCTGATGCTGGGAGGGATTGGGGGTAGGAGGAGAAGGGGATGACCGAGGATGAGATGGCTGGATGGCATCACTGACTCGATGGACATGAGTTTGGGTGAACTCTGGGACTTGGTGATGGACAGGGAGACCTGATGTGCTGCAATTCATGGGGTCACAAAGAGTCAGGTACAGCTGAGCAACTGAACCGAACTGAACTGAAGAGCTCAATTCTAGTTAAATTCCCACTAACACAATTATTTTTCCTGGAGTTGGTTTGGCACTTTTCTTTTTGCAAGGGTGAAACACATTTCTATAAAACACCACTGGCAACCCTCTAAGGTTAAAATTTAAATGAAGAACTGGAGGATTAAAAAAAAATGCTCCAAATATTTCTAGGTTTACACAATGGGATGAAAACAGAGTGAAAAATGAAAGCCATTCCCCTTTTGATAATAGCATGAGCATTTTTTTTTTCATTCTCTGATTTTAGGCTTTTGAGGCAAACGATGATCTCAGTGTGGTAGCTGTTAGTGAACAATTGAAAGAACAAGAAGAGATGAAATGCAAAGTCGGCAAGAGCCAAACCATGACCCTTCTAGGTTCCAATGAAGAACTAAAATTTAATTCTAGGATGAAGAACAGTCAGGAAAAGATTTTATATAGTAGATTGAGATCATCTGATTGAAATTAAAATCAACAACAACAAAACAAACCTTATGCTATGGAGGTCTTTGTGTCTCTGGTTGAAACTGTGTGTGTGAGTGGCCTAGATCACATTGTCATCAGTTGACCTGTGACCCAGTGCAAGGCAGGTGACAGAGCAGGTGGAGGAATCTCCTAAGAGATGTTGTTTTGTGGAAAGGTACAAAAAGTGGTTAGTGACCATAAGAGATATGAGTCAGAGAAAAATAAAACTGTGGATGTGTGTGTGTGTGTGTTAAAACAGAAGGCTCTAAGATGTGTTTTGGGGAATTATCTAGTACAGACAAAGTAATGATAATAAAACGCAATGTAGTCTGAGAAACAGAAAATCCGAGATTGGAAGCACAAAAAACAATAGCAAAAATAGGTACTGGTGCAGGTAAAGAAACTTTCAGATTATTCATTCAAGAATATTTTATTTTATTTTATTTTATCAGTCTTTCTGGAAACTGATCCGATTTCTTTATTTTTGGGTTTGCTTATATACCTTTTGTTACACATAGGGATGAATACAGAGTCACACGGGGGTCAGCAGTCCTGACCTTTTTCAAAATCAGGTGCTTCACATAAAAAGGTCTTAGGGATTTTACATCATCTTCTGACCATGAGACCTGCTGACATTTTATGATCCTTTCTTTCTGATAACCAAAAGAACTTATTTCTTCCAAGGGTGTTTTTCTTAAACCAGGCACCACCCTCCAAATAAGGTTACATTCCTATAAGGTGAGGGTGTAGTGAGTTACAATCAAGAAAGGAATTTATTTAACCCAAGGTTAACATGATTAATCTTAAAGCTTAATACTTATTTCTCCTATATGCTTAAAGGTTAATACTTATTTCNATTAATTCATATTTAATGTAGAAATACAATAATTATATCTGGTACCTAGTTATTCTCTCTCAACTTCTCTCTCTTTCTGTATCTCTTTTCCCTTTAGGTATTTTACTTCAATTTTTCAAATTATCAGTGATTTTATAAATGACCCATAATATCATTTATAAGAAAATAAAATCCTAACCTAAGTTTTAATAAATAAAATAACTATGCTGTTGTGTTACACTTTAGCTTGTTACTGGCTTTAGTTTTATCATATAATGCTGAATGGTTTCAAAATATATCAAATCTGGCTGACTTTATTGAACTCTGCTGAGTGAGTATTGTTAAGCAATCTGCTCAGGAACTATCCAAGTGTAATCTGAAACCAGTCCCTTAACGTGAAGGGCAGAGAGAGACTGGAGAAAGAGGCAGACCACTCCAGATTGGTAGGTGGAAGGTTTGATAAGCAAGGGAACTTGTTTACAAGGCTTCTTTTGGGTAAATGCCAGTAGAGCAGATTTCCATGCCTTCCCCACAGAGTCTCAGAAATGTATAGAGAAGCCTCAGCTGAATTCAGTCACGTACAATGTCCAGAAAGTTTCAATATCACATTTCAACCTCAAGGCTATATCCTTGGAGCAGCTTCTGGAAGCAGGGAAGAAAAGCGTTTCTCACTGTCTAAGGACAGGGGAGGAGGTAAGGAGTCTCTCTCCAGTTTGAAGGTCAGGTGAAGGTGAAAGTCACTCAGTTGTGTCTGATTCTTTGTGACCCCACAGGCTGTATAGTCCATGAAATTCTCTAGGCCAGAATACTGGAGTGGGTAGCCTTTCCCATCTCCAGGGGATCTTCCCAACCCAGGGATCAAATCCAGGTCTCCTGCATTGCAGGCAGATTCTTTAACAGCTGAGCCACAAGGGAGCATTTGAAGGTCAACTGGCACTCAAATCTCTGATGGCCACCTCCAACATCTAGGAAGATAAACAATGACATTGCTCTCCTATCCTTAGAAAGCTTAATAAGTCCATTTCAGAGATGAATAAAGTTAACAAATTGAGATGAAACAACTGATCTCAGTTGATCATTGAGATGAATTCAGAGATGAAGCAAATTAACAAAATACATGCTTATTACAGCACAAAATTCTTTAAGACAATCAGGAAGTACATAACCAGGCCTGAGATACAAGAGAAGTCTATCAAAAGAAAGTGATGCCCAGTTTCAATTTCAAAGATTCAGTAGAATTTATTCACTTAAAAAGTGTAGGTAAACACGTTTCAGGCAGAGGGAGCAATATAAAACAAGCCATCGAGAAGAGGAGTGAAAAGGATATTTGGAGAGTTATAAGCGGATTGTTTGCTTGGCAGCAAAATAGAAGAGTGTAGAGTACACTATTAAGAGAAATGTAGCAAAAAAGATACTCAAGAACACAGTCATGAAAAGCTTTTTGTTTCAGGTTCACTGATTGGAAATTTAATAGAAGAATTTAGGAAAACTTTAAGAGACATATTCAACTCTAAGTTCTCAACGATATCCCCAGTTGCAAGGTAAATAGTGGGCTAGAACAATATTTCTCAACTTCTTGCCAGGAAACATGTGGCAATGTCTAGGGATATTTTTGGTTGTCAGAATGGGAAGGAGCTGTTACTGGTGTCTCATGTGTAAAGATCCTACAATGAATAAGACAGACACCCACAACCACAGGATCTTTCTTCCTCCTTTTGGGATTGGGTATCATCATAGGCTGTGAGAGCTCTACCTGCTAGCCTCCCAACTCTAATTAACCAGGGATGTGCTTTATATATTGCTTGTGTTGTTTACAGGACAGGTGAGATTTCTTTACACAACATCAAAGGCTTTCTGACAAGAACTAAACTAATCTTCCAGAGGAAGAACTTACCATTTCTAAACCTTCTATGCCACATCAACTAACATAACATTTCTCCATGCTGTTTTTCCCATATATCTTATGTCTCCTGTCTAGCTCATTTAAATATTTTTAAATATCACAACGGAGTATTACTCAGCCATTAAAAAGAATACATTTGAATCAGTTCTAATGAGGTGGATGAAACTGGAGCCGATTATACAGAGTGAAGTAAGCCAGAAACAAAAACACCAAAACAGTATACTAACACATATATATGGAATTTAGAAAGGTGGTAACAATAACCCTGTATGCGAGACAGCAAAAGAGACACAGATGTATAGAACAGTCTTTTGGACTCTGTGGGAGAGGGAGAGGGTGGAATGATGTGAGAGAATGGCATTGAAACATGTATAATATCATATATGAAACGGATCGCCGGTCCAGGTACGATGCATGATACTGGATGCTTGGGGCTGGTGCATTGGGATGACCCAGAGGGATTGTACGGGGAGGGAGGAGGGAGGAGGGTTCAGGATGGGGATCACGTGTATACCTGTAGCGGATTCATGTTAATGTATGGCAAAACCAATACAATATTGTAAAGTAATTAACCTCCAATTAAAATAAATAAATTTATATTAAAAATAAATATCACTATAAAGTCTTTCTAAATTCCCTGACTTTCTATGGCAAAATGAATATGCTTTTTCTTTCTAAATTCCCTGACTTTCTATGGCAAAATGAATATGCTTTTTAGCAATTTTTCTTATTAACATTTTCCTGTTGTTTTGTGTGAAAGCCTCTCAGTCATGTCAAACTCTTTTTTACTTCATGGGGTATAGTCCACCAGGCTCCTCTATCTGTGGGATTCTCCAGGCAAGAATACTGAACATTTTGCTATCTGTCATATCTATACTCTGTTTTGTTTTGTTTTTTTAAGATTCTATGAATTGTTGTTTAGTCACTCAGTTGTGTCCAACTCTTTGTTACCCCATGGACTGCAGCATGCCATGCTTCCCTGTCCTTCACTATCTCCTTGAGTTTGCTCAAACTCATATACATTGAGTCAGTGATGCCATCCAACAATCTCTTCTGTCACCCACTTCTGTTCTTGCTGTTGAGCTTTCCAGCATCAGGGTCTTTTCCAATGAGTGAACTCTATGCATCAGGTGGCCAAAATATTGGAGCTTCAGCTTCAGTTTCAGTTCTTCCAATGAATATTCAGGATTGATTTACTTTAGGATTGACTAGTTTGATCTCTTTGTTATCCAATGGACTTTCAGGAGTCTTCTCCAGCACCACAGTTCGAAAACATCAACTCTTCAGCACTTAGCCTTCTTTATGATCCACCTCTCACATCCATACATGGCTACTGGAAAAACCACAGTTTTGACTATACACATCTTACTTGGCAAAACGATGATGCTACTGTTTAATATCCTGTCTAGGTTTGTGGTAGCTTTTCTTCCAAGGAGCAAGTGTCTTTTGTGGCTGCAGTCACCAAAATCTACAGTGATTTTGAAGCCCAAGAAAATAAAGTCTGTCACTGTTTCCATTATTTCCCCATCTATTTGCCATTAAGTGATGGGGCCAGATGCAGATTCTATGAATAAAATATTACAAAACATTGATTCACTCAGATTTAAGTAATACTGTGTGTTTCAGATATGTATATAATAATCACTGATAGTAAACAGCACCAATTTTGAAAAAGAAGTTTTTCTGTAGTGCAGTGTTATTCCAAAAGATCACTAACAACAGCTCTTTTCCCCTGTAAGTGGCCATGATTTTGTTTTTAGGTTCAGATGATGTTATTGTTTTCTTTCTCTTATCCAGGTAGCCTTTTCTCAATAAATTCAGTAATCGGTGACAATTGGCAGTTATATAGCCTGTCACTGATGGTGTTTTATGTGATGCATTGATCAATTCTTAAACCATTTCTTCTTTCCTGTATAAGAAAACCACTCCAACCAACCTTTTAGCCACAAATGATAAATTCTGCTGCTATCTGTCCTGAAATATGGTCAATCTGGAAGAGCTAAATAGTGGCATTTGGGGTTTCTGTGTTAGAGAAATGGCTGTTCTTTGGGCTTCTTTATTGATGAGAATCTTTTGCCATTGGCTATTTTTCATTGGTGAAACCATGGCAATGCTGAAGAAGCAGAAATGGAAAATATCTGACGAAGTCACGTCTGACATCTGTAAAGTCGAATACCTTCAGCTTAGTTTTAGTAAATACCTTATAGAAGAATTACAGGCATGATGTTTATTTCTTTTAATTTTTTTTTTTAAATAGTAACATGTCTGGCAAAATGTTAGGAAAAACCGTTGCCTATTATCTAGCTTAAAAATATTTCATTATGCAAATTCTAAACATCTATTTGCTTTGTACTATAATCTCAGGTAATAGTACAGTGTATATAGTAATCACATTTACTTTATTATTTCAAGGCATCATAATTTAACTGTATATATAAATATGTCTTTAAATAATGAATAATACACATGTTCTATAGGCTTTCAACTTGTAAGCAAATTTCCACAACATGCTGTGTTTCCTTAAACATGTGTTCTTGAGTTTCACTGGTATATATGTTTTGTATCATTCCTTGCTCAATTTTATAT
>SJYQ01001652.1:0-20612 GCA_006410935.1 Redunca redunca | reverse complement strand
TTTGAACCAATTGAGGGGTTTAATTCAGAACAGACACAGAATATGCTAAAATATCAGCTCTTTAGAGCTCATACTTAGCAAAGGAACAAAAAACCCAGAATCCCAAAATTAAGCATTTATTACATTTGCTTGCATAAGTGTTCTAATCAGTTTGCATTTATATTTTCTTAAGTATAAAAGTGAAATTATTGTCAGTTCTTGTTTAAAACTCAAACATAAAATTATATGTTTAATATTGCTTACTATTTTATTCACATTTCAAAAATTATATAGATACATTTTATGGTTTAACCACAAACACATTAAAAGCTAATAGAAGAACTAGTAACCATATTTAATAATTCAATTCACTCAGTATTTAAAGACATGAATATTTTCATATGACAGCTATAAGCCTTAATTAGTAGGGAATTCATTCATAAAGACTAACAATCATTGATAAATAATTACATTACTATAAAAATAATGATAATGATGAACTAATGCTGATGATGTTAATGAGAAAGAAGAGTTTTTCTTATCTTTCTGCCATTAGAGTGATATCATCTGCATATATGAGGTTGTTGATATTTCTATTGGCAATCTCGATTCCACCTTGAAATTCATCCAGTCCAGCATTTCACATGACATAATTTGCATATAAGTTAAATTAACAGGGTTACAATATACAGCCTTGACATACTCCTTTCTCAATTTTGAGCCAGTCCATTGTTCCATGTAAGGTTCTAACTCTTGCTTCCTGACCCGCATACAGGTTTCTCAGGAGACAGGTAAGGTGGTCTGGTATCTCTTTAAGAATTTCCCACAGTTTGTTGTGATCCACACAGTCAAAGAATTTAGCGTAGTCAATGAAGCAGGAGTTGATATTCCCTTGCTTTTTCTATGATCCAACAGATGTGCACAATTTGATCTTTGGTTCCTCTGCCTTTTGTCAATTCAGCTTGTACACCTGGAAGTTTTCAGTTCACATACTCTTGAAGCCTAGGTTGAAGGATTTTGAGCATTACCTTGCCAGCATGTGAAATGAGTGCAATCATATGGTAGTTTGAACATTCTTTGGTATTGCCCTTCTTTTGAATTGGAATGAAAACTGACAGTTTCCAGTCCTGTGCCTACTGCTGAGTTTTCTGAACTGGCTGATATATTGAGTGCAGCACTTTTACAGCATCATCTTTTAGGATTTTAAATAGCTCAGCTGGAATTCATTCATCTCTACTAGCTTTGTTTGTAGAAATTCTTCCTAAGGTCCACTTAACTTCAAACTCCAGGATATCTGGCTCTAAGTGACCAAACCATCATGATTATATGGGTCATTAAGTCCTTTCTTATGTAGTTCTGTGTAGTCTTGCCACAATATCTTAATGTCTTTTGCTTCTGTTGTGTTCTTACCATTTCTGTCCTTTATCATGCCCACCCTTACATGAAATGTTTCCTTCACATCTCCAGTTTTATTGTAGAGATCTCTAATCTTTCTCATGTTATTGTTTTCCTCTATTTCTTTGCATGGTTAATTTAAGAAGGCCTTCTTATCTCTTTGTTATTCTCTGGGACACTGCATTCAGTTGGTATATCTATCCCTTTCTCATTTGCCTTTTTCTTCTCTTTTTTCCTCCTTTGTAAAGCCTTCTCAGACTTTACTCCTCAACTATTTTGTCTTGTTGCATTTCTTCCTCTTGGGGAAAGTTTTAGTTACTGTCTCCTTTACAATGTTATGAACTTCCATCAGGCACTTCAGTTCTTCAGATACTTTGTCTATCAGATCTCATTCCATGAATCTATTCATCAACTCCCCTGTATAATCATAAGGGTTTTGATTTAGGTCACACTTTAATGGCCTTGTGGTTTTCTCTACTTAAATTTAAGCCTGAAGTTTGCAATAAAGAGTTCATGATCTGAGCCACAGTTAGCTACAGGTCTTATTTTTGTGGACTGTATAAAGCTTCTCCATTTTTGTCTGCAAAGAACAAAATCAGTGTTTTTTCGGCATTGACTGTCTGGTGATGTTCATGTGTAGCATTGTCGCTTGTGTTGTTGGAAAAGGGCATTTGCTATGACTTCTCCTGACAAAACTGTTAGCCTTTTTTCTGATTCATTTTGTACTCCAAGGCCAAACTTGCTTGTTATTCTGGTTATCTCTGACTTCCTAATTTTGCATTCCAATTCCCTATGATGAAAAGGACATTTTGCTGTGTGTTAGTTCTAGAAGGTCTTCTAAGTCTTCACAGAACTGGTCAACTTCAGCTTCTTCAGCATCAGTAGTTGTGGCATAGACTTGGATTTCTGTGATACTGAATGGTTTTCCTTGCAAACAAACCAAGATTATTCTGTTATTTTTTGTCGTTGAACCCAAGCACTGCACTTCATACTCTTTTGTTGACTATGAGAGCTAATCTGTTGCTTCTGATGAATTCTTGCTGCAGTCATAAAAATAATGGTTGTGTGTACATATGCAGTCACTTAGTTGTGTCTGACTCTTTGTGATTCTCTGGTCTGTAGCCTACCAGGCTCCTCTGTCCTTGGAATTTTTCAGGCAATAATACAGGAGTGGCTTGCCATTTCCTCCCCCAAGAGGATGTTCCTGACCTAGCAATTGAACCTGCATCTCCTGTCCTGTATTTCAGGCATACTCTTTACTGCTGATCCATTGGGGAAGCCCAAATATAGTGGTAACTAAATTAAATTCTCCCATTCCCATCCATTTAAGTTTACTGATTCCTAAGATATTGATATTTAATCTTGCCATCTTCTGCTTTACCACATTCAATTTACCTTGATTCATGGAACCAACATTCCAGGTTCCTATGCAATATTGTTCTTTATAGCATTTCACTTTATTTTCACCACCAGACATCCACAGTTGAGTATCATTCCTACTTTGGACCAGTCAATCCATTCTTATTGGAGCTGTTAATAATTGCCCTCCACTCTTGCTCAGTAGCATTCTGCAAAACTTCCAATCTGGTGGGGATCATCTTCTGGCATTGTATCTGTTTACCTTTTTTTTTTTTTTTTTTNACATTTAATAAATCAGTTTTATTTTTATTTTATTTTTTTACTTCTGTATTGGTTTTGACATACATTGACATGAATCCACCACAGATGTACATGAGTTCCAAACCCTGAACCCCCTTCTCACCTCCCTCCCCATATCATCTCTCTGGGTCATCCCAGTGAACCAGCCCAAGCATCCTGTATCCTGTATCAAACCTAGACTAGAGATTCATTTCTTACATGATACTATACATGTTTCAATGCCATTCTCCCAAATCATCCCACCCTCACCTTCTTCCACAGAGTCCAAAAGTCTGTTCTTTATATCTGTGTCTCTTTTGCTGTCTCACATACAGGGTTATCATTGCCATCTTTCTAAATTCCATATATATGTGTTAGTATACTGTATTGATGTTTTTCTTTCTGGCTACTTCACTCTGTATAATCGGCTCCAGTTTCATCCACCTCATTAGAACTGATTCAAATGTAATCTTTTTAATGGCTGAGTGATACTCCATTGTGTATATGTACCACAGCTTTCTTATCCATTCATCTGCTGATGGACATCTAGGTTGCTTCTATGTCCAGGCTATTATAAACAGTGCTGTGATGAACATTGGGGTACATGTGTCTCTTTCAATTCTGGTTTCCTCGGTGTGTATGCCCAGCAGTGGGATTGCTGGGTCATAGGCAGTTCTATTTGCAGTTTTTTAAGGAATATTCACACTGTTCTCCTTAATGGCTGTACTAGTTTGCATTCCCACCAACAGTGTACAAGGGTTCCCTTTTCTCCACACCCTCTCCAGCATTTACTGCTTGCAGACTGGTGTGAAATGGTACCTTACTGTGGTCTTGATTTGCATTTCTCTGATAATAAGTGATGTTGAGCATCTTTTCATGTGTTTGTTAGTCATCCATATGTCTTCTTTGGAGAAATGTCTATTTAGTTCTTTGGCCTATTTTTTGATTGGGTCATTTATTTTTCTGGAATTGAGCTGCAGGAGTTGCTTGTATATTTTTGAGATTAGTTGTTTGTCAGTTTCTTCCTTTGCTATTATTTTCTCCTTTTCTGAAGGCTGTCTTTTCACCTTGCTTATAGTTTCCTTTGTTGTGCAGAAGCTTTTAAGTTTAATTAGGTCCCATTTGTTTATTTTGCTTTTATTTCCAGTATTCTGGGAAGTGGATCATAAAGGATCCTGCTGTGATTTATGTCGGAGAGTGTTTTGCCTATGTTCTCCTCTAGGAGTTTTATAGTTTCTGGTCTTACATTTAGATCTTTAATCCATTTTGAGCTTACTTTTGTGAATGGTGTTAGAAAGTGTTCTAGTTTCATTCTTTTACAAGTGATTGACTAGTTTTTCCAGCACCACTTGTTAAAGAGATTGTCTTTAATCCATTGTATATTCTTGCCTCCTTTGTCGAAGATAAGGTGTCCATAGCTGTGTGGATTTATCTCTGGGCTTTCTATTTTGTTCCATTGATCTATATTTCTGTCTTTGTGCCAGTACCATACTGTCTTGATGACCTTTTAATACTGTCTATAGTGTCAAAGTCGGACACGACTGAGTGACTGAACTTAACTGAACTGAACTGATAGTGTTCTCTCAGGAGCTCAGTGTCTGCGATGGTGTGGGGCTGCAGCCAAGAGGAGCTAACTCACATCCAAGGTCAAAGGGGGTGGCCTAGAAAAGCTACCCAACGACAAGGTAAGGAGAAGCAGCTGTGCTTTTCTGGAGCAGCCGTGAAGAGACACCCCATGTCCAAAGTAAGAGAAACCCAAATAAGAGGGTAGGTGCTGAGAGAGGGCATCAGAGAGCAGACAAACTGAAACTACAATCACAGACAACTAGCCAATCTGTTCACATGGACCACAGCCTAGACTAACTGAATGAAACTAAGCCATGTCATGTGGGGCAACCCAAGATGGCCAGGTCATGGTGGATAGGTCTGACAGAATGTGGTCCCCTGGAGAACAGAATGGCAAACCACTTCAGAATCCTTGTCTTGAGAACCCCATGAACAGTATGAAAAGGCAAAAAGATAGGACACTGAAAAATGAACTCCCCAAGTCCATAGGTGCACAATATGCTACTGGAGGTCAGTGGAGAAACAACTCCAGAAAGAATGAAGGGATGGAGCCAAAGCAAAAACAACACACAGCTATGAATGGGACTGGTGATGGAAGCAGAGTTCAATGCTGTAAAGAGCAAAATTGCATAGTAATCTTGAATGTTAGGTCCATGAATCAAGGCAAATTGGAAGTGTTCAAACAGGAGATGACAAGAGTGAACATTGACATTCTGGGAATCAGTGAACTACTATGGACAGGAATCCCTTAGAAGAAATGGAGTAGCCATCACAATCAACAAAAGATTCCAAAATACAGTACTTGGATGCAATCTCAAAAATGACAGAATGGTCTCTGTTCATTTCCAAGGCAAACCATTCAATATCACAGTAATCCAAGTCTATGCCCTGACCAGTAACACTGAAGAAGCTAAGTTGAACAGTTCTATGAAGACCTACAAGACCTTCTAGAGCTAACACCCCAAAAAGGTGTCATTTTCATTATAGGGGACTGGAATGCAAAAGTAGGAAGTCAAGAAACACCTGGAGTAACAGGCAAGTTTTGCCTTGGAGTAGAGAATGAAGCAGGGCAAAGTCTGATAGAGTTCTGCCAAGAGAACCCACTGGTCATGCCAAAAACTTCTTCACACAACACAAGAGGAGACTCTACACAGGGACATCACCAGATGGTCAACAACGAAATCAAATTGATTATATCTTGTAGCCAAAGATGGAGAAGCTCTATACAGTCAGCAAAAACAAGACTGGGAGCTGACTGTGGCTCAGACCATGAACTCCTTATTACCAAATTCAGACTGAAATTGAAGAAATTGGGAAAACCATTCAGGTATGACCTAAATCAAATCCTTTATGACTACACAGTGGAAGTGAGAAATAGATTTAAGGGACTAGATCTGTTAGACAGAGTGCATGATAAAATATGGAAGGAGGTTCATGACATTGTACAGGAGACAGGGAGCAAGACCATCTCCAAGAAAAAGAAATGCAAAAAAGCAAAATGGCTGTATGAGGAGGCCTTACAAATAGCTATAAAAAGAAGAGAGGCGAAAAGCAAAGGAGAAAAGGAAAGATATACCCATTTGAGTGCAGAGTTCCAAAAAATAGCAAGGAGAGATAAGAAAGCCTTCCTCAGTGATCAATGTAAAGAAATAGAGGAAAATAGAATGGGAAAGGCTAGAGATCTCTTCAAGAAAATTAGAGATACCAAGGGAACATTTCATGGAAAGATGGGCTCAATAAAGGACAGAAATGGTCTGGACCTAACAGAAGCAGAAGATATTAAGAAGAAGTGGCAAGAATACACAAAAGAACTGTACTAAAAAGATCTTCATGACCAAGATAATCACGATGGTGTGATCACTCACCTAGAGCCAGACATCCTGAAATGTGAAGTCAAGTGGGCCTTAGGAAGCATCACTACGAACAAAGCTAGTGGAGGTGATGGAATTCCAGTTGAGCTATTTCAAAACCTAAAAGATGATATCAGCAAATTTGGAAAACTCAGCAGTGGCCATAGGACTGGAAAGGGTCAATTTTCATTCCAATCCCAAAGAAAGGCAATGCCAAAGAATGCTCAAACTACCACACAATTGCACTCATCTCACATGCTAGTAAAGTAATGCTCAAAATTCTCCAAGCCAGGCTTCAGCAATACATGAACCATGAACTCCCTGATGTTCAAGCTGGTTTTAGAAAAGGCAGAGGAACCAGAGATCAAATTGCCAACATCCGGTGGATCATCAAAAAAGCAAGAGGATTCCAGATAAACATCTATTTCTGCTTTATTGACTATACCAAAGCCTTTGACTGTGTGGTTTACAATAAACTGTGGAAAATTCTGAAAGAGATGGGAACACGAGATCACCTGACCTGCCTCTTAAGAAATCTGTATGCAGGTCAGGAAGCAACAGTTAGAACTGGGCATGGAATAACAGAATGGTTCCAAATAGGAAAAGGGGTACGTCAAGGCTGTATATTGTCACCCTGCTTATTTAACTTATATGCAGAGTACATCATGAGAAATGCTGGGCTCAAGGAAGCAGAAGCTGGAATCAAGATTGCTGGGAGAAATATCAATAACCTCAGATATGCAAATGACACCACCCTTATTGCAGAAAGTGAAGAAAAACTAAAGAACCTCTTGATTAAAGTGAAAGAGGAGAGTGAAAAGGTTGACTTAAAGCTCAACATTCAGAAACTAAGATCATGGCAATCGATCCCATCACTTTATGGGAAATAGATGGGGAAACAGTGGAAATGTTGGCTGACTATTTTTCTGGGATCCAAAATTACTGAAGATGGTGATAGCCATGAAATTAAAGATGGTTACTCCTTGGAAGGAAAGTTATGACCCACCTAGACAACATTAAAAAGCAGAGACATTTCTTTGTCAACAGAGATTGGTCTAATCAAGGCTATGGTTTTTCCAGTTGTCAGGTACGGATGTGACAGTTGGACTATAAAGAAAGCTGAATGCCAAAGAATTGATACTTTTGAACTGTAGTGTTGGAGAAGACTCTTGAAAGTCCCTTGGACTGCAAGGAGATCCAACCAGTCCATCCTAAAGGAGATCAGTCCTGGGTGTACATTGGAAGGACTGATGTTGAAGCTGAAACTCCAATATTTTGGCCACCTAATGCGAAGAGCTGAACTCATTGGAAAAGACCCTGATGCTGAGAAATATTGAGAGCAGGAGGAGAAGGGGACAACAGAGGATGAGATGATTGCATGGCTTCACCAACACA
Source organism: Redunca redunca (assembly GCA_006410935.1). Classification (NCBI taxonomy): domain Eukaryota; kingdom Metazoa; phylum Chordata; class Mammalia; order Artiodactyla; family Bovidae; genus Redunca; species Redunca redunca. The sequence continues at coordinate 12,789 of SJYQ01001652.1, read as the reverse complement.
ATGAACATTAGTTTAGGTGTGCCTCGGGAGTTGGTGATGGGCAGGGATCCTGGCATGCTGCAATTCATGTTGTCAGAAAGAGTCGGACATGACTGAGCAACTGAACTGAACTGAACTGATAGTGTTCTTCAAGCAAGAATACTGGAATGAATTGCCATTCTCTTCTTCAGTGGACCACGTTTTGTCAGAATTTTTCACTATGGCCCATCTATATTGTGTGGCCCTGCACTGAATGGCTCTTTTAATAAAAATCTTACTGAAGCTGATGATTAATTGAAAAGAAAATTCTTCCATTTTTGAACTTTACTTTTGGTTACTTTAGTTTTGCAATAACATCATGATAAAATCATTCAGCATGACTATAGACAACTCCCATTTGTCTGATCATATCTCAAGTTGAGAAATTGGGAGAAAGAGTTAGCATCTTTCTGTAAGGCTACAATAAAATTAGAAGTAATCAGTCTATCTTATAGACGTTGCATTTTTCATGCCAACATCATGTTACCAGACACACTAAGTGTATGTAGTTTGTATCAATAACTCTGGTTGAAAATTTAAATAACATGTTTGCTACTGTTTGGAAAAGCATTATCTTTCAATCTTAAGTACATCCTCCATGACAGGTAATACTATCAGGCCAGATGAAACGGGCTAGATTTTTATTTGCTTAAGGTTCCATTGCCTATAACCATGTTTTCCACTGTTTCTCATATGGTGAGTAGTTTTTGAGCACCAAAGAATTTAAGCTTTTGAACTGCGGTATTGGAGAAGACTCTTGAGAGTCCCTTGGACTGCAAGGAGATCCAACCAATCAATCTTAAAGGATATCAGTCCTGAATATTCATTGGAAGGACTGATGCTGAAGTTGAAACTCCAATAATTTGGCCATCTCATGCAAAGAACTGACTCATTGGAAAAGACCCTGATGCTGGTAAAAATTGAAAGTGGGAGGAGAAGGAGATGACAGAGGATGAGATGGTTGGATGGCATTATGGACTTGATGGACATGAGTTTAAGTAAGTTCTGGGAGTTGGTGATGGATAGGAAAGCCTGGCATGCTGCAGTCCATGGGGTTGCAAAGAGTCCAACATGTGAGCAACTGAACTGAACTGAGTACTTTTTGATGGAAAAAAAAGGAAAAAAAAATCTATCCAATCAAAATATAAATGGAATTTACTGAAAGATATTTGGATCTTTATGTTAATAAATTAATGTCAGGCAAAGAGATCTTTACATGACCACAATATGAGAACATTCCATCAAAGACCCCACAATTACCATTTTACACTGTTGATGTGGGTACTGAATGTCAGAAAGATTTTTGCACTTTTGCCCCTCAAGTCCAGGTGATCTGACTATTATTCTTGTATTTGGATAGTGTGTGATGTTTACTGCCTTCATTCCTTTTTTCTAGAAGAAACTTTCACATTTAGAGTTGAGAAGATGGACCCATTATGAAATATTCTAGCTATGAGTGAAGGTAGGAAAGCAAATCTCTGACATGCACCTTGGTGAGAAATAACAATTGTATGATAATTTGCCTAAACACAAACAAGAGGTTTCCAAAACTTGCTGTGTGACCAAAATTATGACAAATTTCAACTATACATATTGGAAAAAGATGGAGCAATGAAACATAATTTTGACATCTTTATAACTGTTTTAATGTATGCATTCCAGAAACAATAATCTGCGTGTTACTCTTGAGTGAACCATAGTATCTGCACATCTGTTCCTTAAAGAAAGGTGACATGATCTGGCCCAGTAATTTTTGCATACTGATTGTTGTTTTTCTTCAAAACTTCAGTGAACATATTGTGATGCAAAAAGTACTGGATGTCTATGTCTGTGTTATGGTATCACTTAAGTTGATTTCACATTGATGACAAATAGGTGCTATGCTTCTAATTTCAGTAACAGGAAGCATTTACAACCATATGGTATAGTACTAATTAAAAAGTTTGTGTGCAAAGCTGTTTAACTCACAATTAATTCTCAAATATTATCTAATCTCTCTCTATGTCTGTCTCCATACATAAATATATAGGCTTTTCTGGTAGCTCATTCAGTAAAATATCCACCTGCAATGCAAGAGACCCAGGTTTGATCCTTGGGTCTTAAAGATCCCCTGGAGAAGGAAATGGCAACACACTCCAGCATTCTTGTCTAGGAAATCCTGTGGACAGACGGAGCCTGGCAGGCTACAATCCATGGGGTCAAAAAAGTCAGACTTGACTTAGTAACTAACAAACTTCTTGGAAAATAGAACCTAAAAATTAGGATGTCTTTGATTAATTCTTGGATTGCTAACTACTTCCCTTCTTATTACCTTAATATGCATTCAATATCTCATGGATTCTAGGAGTAGCTAATTAACTTGTCAGCATGTAGTTATATTTGGCTAGCCAAGTAGAGTGATTCATTTTATAAAGCAAAACTAAAGTTTTAGTCACAATTTGAAATGTATATATTTCATTCAGTACTTGCTATGATCCTCAGCTTAGAATTTAAGCTTTGAACTATGAATAGGTTACAATAGGGTTGTGCNTGAAATGTATATATTTCATTCAGTACTTGCTATGATCCTCAGCTTAGAATTTAAGCTTTGAACTACGAATAGGTTACAATAGGGTTGTGCAGCTTTTTCTTCTTATTAACTATTTCTCTGTAAAATATATTTATTTCATGCTTTTTTTTGCCTAGCAAAGAAACTACAGTTATCCAAATCATATGGACAGTACTAGCTGTAAGACAAGTGTAATTGTTGAAACTTGAAATCAGTGCTAAATTTGTCATCGCTGTAACACATTTTGTCAAACCACTTATACTGGAATATTAAGAAGGTTTATTACTTACAAATTCTGAAGCATATAAGGCATTGTCTAGGGCAAACTGTGAAGTCTCAAGCAGATAAAAATAGAGATAGATTTGGCCTGGGGTTCTACTTTTATTGGGGTTGGGAACTGAAAAATACTTGGTCTTATTTTTTATTAGTGAATTTAACACAAAAGAGCAGAAATATTAAAAAATAGGAAAAAATAAATAAAATGGCCCAAAGAGTCATTTATGAAAATCAGTCAAGATCTCTAAAAAAAAGAAAAGAAAAGGAAGGATGGGCAACCTTCCTGGCAATGTGTTTATTTCTGATCTTTAGCCATCTTTGAAGTAGATGCTTTGGCAATCAAAGCTTAACTTAGGCACTTGCATTACATAAAGGAGAATCAAATGTAAGGGCTTACACTACAATATACATCAAGATAAATATCAGATTAAAAGAAGGAGTCCTGATTGTGAACCTAGACAGGAAAGAAAGTTGCCTTCACCCACCCTCATCTCATTACCCTGCACCTGGATCATTGAGTCAAGGCATACGTTCATATTGAACCATAAGAAATAGCTGGATTTAGATTTTTCTAAACACAAATAGATGTTGATTTTCTGTGGTCCAATATAATAATAAATCTAAAGCCATGATTATTGCATAGCTTTATTATGCATATTGATTATTGCATAATGATTACTGATGGTTATCACATCAAATCATAATCTGTCTTTTCCTGCTCCCACTTTGCCCACTATAATTACAGCAAATAGTAACAAATAAAACATATGTTTTATAGCATAGGATATTTTACATCATGCATTTCTGATTTTAAAGAGCCTTCTACCTGTTTACTATATTATCCACTTATTCATTCTTACAAAGAAAGAAACATTTCTATTATTCATCTGATCATTGCCTCCCCCATTTGCTGTGAGTAAATAAACTTGACTCAGGATGTCATTTGTGCTGGAGGAACTCACAAAATGAATTGTTATCTCTGGAAGTACAATTTAGGAGAAATGTGTTTGTGACAAAAATGGAAGGAAAATATAGGAAGTGTAAAATTGAGATTAGTCTAACTTTTTTCATTTCTAGCATGAAACATGAGAAAACAAATTGAAGAATAAGTTCCAACAAAGAGCTTATACTTTATTTATTCAATTTGGGGACAATTTTCAGTGTGACTGCATTTCATATAGAATATGGTATTTTCTTTCCAAGCATTTACTCCTTTAAAATAATTGGCTTATTGTGTCAAAATATTTTTCTAAAATTTCAATATTAGTTTCTCTTTTCCCCATATAAAAATGAGATATTATGCATCAAAATTCTGGGTATAAATGTAGAAATAGTGTTTGAGAGCAGTTGTCATGACCAGAAAAACTCTAGACTCTACATCCTTCTTTCACCTCATCTGTAACCAAGTGAAAGATTGTATTTTCTTGTCTCATTCTTTAGTCTTTTTGGACCATTCAGGGCCCTTTTTTATAAAGGGTTTCTAGTACTCAATTTCTTGTATTTTTGTGTGTTTGGCCTCAGCTCTCTAATCAGGTGAGCCAGTCAGTTATTGACTAGAAGTACTCCACTAGGAAATGTGCTTCCCCTCTTGTGTTTTCTACCCAACCTGAGTAATTCTTCTGAATCTTATGTTATCATGGTTCCTGTTGCTTTTATTAAAGATATAAGTGTGGTAATGTGTGGGCAGGAAACTTATCAGATAGTGGCCCAAGACATGAATAAATGACTAAAACCATATAACTTCCAAATTTGTGTAATTTTCTGTGAGTATACAATGAGGTCATTGATTCAGTTCAGTCACTCAATTGTGTCTGACTCCTTGTGACCCCATGGACTGAATGAAGCATGCCAGATTTCCCTATCCATAACCAACTCCGGAAGCTTACTCAAGCTCATACCCATTGAGTCGGTGATGCCATCCGACCATCTCAATTTCTGTAGTTCCCTTCTCCTTCTGCCTTCAATCTTTCCAAGCATCAGGGTCTTTTCAAATGAGTCAGTTCTTTGCATCAGGTGGCCAAAGTATTGGAGTTTCAGCTTCAGTATCAGTCCTTCCAATGAATAATCAGGACTGATTTCCTTCATAATGGACTGATTGGATCTCTTTGCAGTTCAAGGGACTCTCAAGTGTCTTCTCCAAGACCACAGTTCAAAAGCATCAATTCTTCAGTGCTCAGGTTTCTTTACAGTCAAACTCTTACATCCGTACATGGCTACTGGAAAAAAAATAGCTTTGAATAATCGGACTTTTGTTGACAAAGTAATGTCTCTGCTTTTTAATAATGCTGTCTAGGTTGGTCATAGCTTTTCTTCCAAGGAACAAGCATCTTTTAATTTCATGGCTGCAGTCACCTGCAGTGATTTTGGAGTCCCAAAATCTGCAGTAATTTTGGAGTCCCCAAAAATAAAGTCTGCCACTATTTTCACTGTTTCCCCATCTATTTGCCATGAAGTGATGAGACCAGATGCCATGATCTTCGTTTTCTGAATATTGAGCTTTAAGCCAACTTTTTCACTCTCCTCTTTCACTTTCATCAAGAGGCTCTTTAGTTCTTCTTCACTTTCTCCCATAAGGGTGGTGTCATTTGCATATCTGAGGTTATTGATATTTCTCCCAGCAATCTTGATTCCAATTTGTGCTTCATCCAAACTGGCATTTCTCATGATGTACTCTGCATATAAGTTAAACAAACTGTGACAATATACACCCTTGATGTACTCCTTTCCTGATTTGGAAGCAGTCTGTTGTTCCCTGTCCAGTTCTAACTGTTGATGTTGACCTGCATACAGATTTCTCAGGAGGCGGGTCAGTTGGTCTGGTATTTCCATCTCTTTCAGAATTTTCCATAGTTTGTTGTGATCCACACAGTCAAAGTCTTCGGTGTAGTCAATAAATAAAATAATAAATGTGGTTCACTGGAAAAGGGAATGGCAAACCACTTCGGTATTCTTGCTTTGAGAACGCCATGAACAGTATGAAAATGCAGAAAGATAGAACACTGAAAGATGAACTCCCCAGATTGGTAGGTGCCCAATACGCTGCTGGAGATCAGTAGAGAAAAAACCCCAGAAAGAATGAAGAGATGGAGGCAGAGCGAAAACAACACTGAGTTGTGGGTGTGACTGGTGATGGAATTAAAGTCCAATGCTGTAAAGAACAATATTGCATAGTAATCTGGAATGTTAGGTCCATGAATCAAAGCAAATTGGAAGTGGTCAAGCAGGANATTGCATAGTAATCTGGAATGTTAGGTCCATGAATCAAAGCAAATTGGAAGCGGTCAAGCAGGAGATGGCAAGAGTAAACATAAACATTTTAGGAATCAGCGAGCTAAAATGGACTAGAATGGGTGAATTTAACTCAGATGGCCATTACATCTACTATTGTGGGCAAGAATAACTTAGAAGAAATGGAGTGGCCATCATAGTGAACAAAAGAGTCCAAAATGCAGTACTTGAATGCAATCTCAAAAATGCCAGAATGATCTCTGTTCATTTCCAAGGCAAGCCATTCAGTGTCACAGTAATTCAAATCCATGCCCTAGCCAGTAACACTGAAGAAGCTGAGCGGTTCTATGAAGACCTGCAAGACCTTCTGGAACTGACACCTGAAAAAGATATCCTTTTCATTATAGTAACTGGAATGTAAAAGTAGGAAGTTAAGAGATACCTGGAGTAACAGGTAAATTTGGCCTTGAAGTACAAAATGAAACAGGTCAAAGGCTAACAAAGTTTTGCCAAGAGGATGCACTGGTCATAGCAAACACCCTTTTCCAACACCACAAGAGAAGACTCTACACATGGATATCACCAGATGGTCAATACCAAAATCAGACTGAGCCAGAGTTCATTGATAGAGATTCCAATCAATTTTCCAAATTATCCTAGTGATTTGTCTTGAAAAGTCAGTGAAAGTGGTGATATATCTATCAGAATGTGTCTTACATTTTGGACATTTTGCAATATATTAGAGTCGCCTTACTATATTTTATAATCTCAGAAGGATACTATATGTTCAAATACCTAAGGCCCTACTAAGAAATTAGAAATCATTTTTATACCGTCTCCATATTCTCCATGGCTTATTTTACTCCATGGAGGAAATTAGCTATCTACAAAGAAATTGTAATAATTATAAGTTATTATAAATAAATAACCATATAAGAAAAATGGGAGTTTAGGAAAGACCAGAAGATATATATGAAAGCACACTCAGTTCAGTTCAGTTCAGTTCAGTCGCTCAGTTGTGTCCGACTCTTTACGACCCCATGAATTGCAGCACGCCAGGCTTCCCTGTCCATCACCAACTCCCAGAGTTCACTCAAACTCATGTCCATCGAGTCAGTGATGCCATCCAGCCATGCTATCCTCTGTCGTCCCCTTCTCCTCCTGCCCCCAATCCCTCCCAGCATCAGTCTTTTCCAATGAGTCAACTCTTCACATGNCTCTGTCGTCCCCTTCTCCTCCTGCCCCCAATCCCTCCCAGCATCAGTCTTTTCCAATGAGTCAACTCTTTACATGAGGTGGCCAAAGTACTGGAGTTTCAGCTTTAGCACCATTCCTTCCAAAGAAATCCCAGGGTTGATCTCCTTCAGAATGGGCTGGTTGGATCTCATTGCAGTCCAAGGGACTCTCAAGAGTCTTCTCCAACACCACAGTTCAAAAGCATCAATTCTTCAGCACTCAGCCTTCTTCACAGTCCAACTCTCATTCATACATGACCACTGGAAAAATCGTAGTCTTGACTAGATGGACCCTAGTCGGCAAAGTAATGTCTCTGCTTTTCAATATGCTATCTAGGTTGGTCATAACTTTTCTTCCAAGGAGTAAGCATCTTTTAATTTCATGGCTGCAGTCACCATCTGCAGTGATTTTGGAGCCCCCAAAAATAAAGTCTGACACTGTTTCCACTGTTTCTCCATCTATTTCCCATGAAGTGATGGGACCACATGCCATGATCGTTTTCTGAATATTGAGCTTTAAGCCAACTTTCTCACTCTCCTCTTTCACTTTCATCAAGAGGCTTTTTGCTGGGATCCAGCCCCAGTGGTTCCAGGGTGATTCGAAGAGGAGACGGATAGACGAGGAAAACTTATTTTTTTAGAGATATAAAATTAGATTAGGAAGAAATAGTATAGTAGGAAATTTAGGTGGAGAAAAAGAGGCTGAATAACTTGGTTTACGGGGAAAACCAATAGAACCTCAAGACAAGAGGTTTGCACCATCTATGTTATGCCACCGGTGCCCACTTGAATATCGAAGGGTGCCCCACCTTTGGCTCTCTTTCGCGTGGGTCTTAGCAGCCAGAGCAAGTAAGTAGACGTGGTGAGCCTCCCCGCTCCACATGGGAATTCAGCTGAAAAAGAGGAGAAAAGAACGACATGGGGAAGCCAAGCGTTGGTGCAAGACTCCAAAAACTTTATTTTTCAAAATCAGCTTATATACCCAAGTTGTACATAAAGAAATAATGGAATATGCAGAGTTATGCAGGGGCAGCAGTCGTGACCCTCATTGAGACCAGGCTTCCTTTTTGCATACCCTCCCGTATACAAAAGGTCTCAGGTGGTTTACATTATCTTCTGGCCAGGAGGCCTGTCAACATTTTTATGGCTCTCTTCCTGCATAATTGTCTATCAACCAGAAAACTCCTTTTCCCTAGAAGTGTTTTTTTCTTTACTCTGCATCACTTTCAAAGTACTAAATAAAGTTACATTCCTGTAGAAGAAAGGTGCAGTGGGTTATAACAAAGAAAGTACTTAAGTCAAAAATCTAATATTGCTAATACCAGGTCTACTACCTGTTTTTCTATATACCAACTATTTCTACAAATAAAAGATATGAAAATTCGGCAGCAAGTATTGGCTCAACAAATGAAACCTTTAATCAGTCCTATTCTAATGATTTTGACTCCTCAGAAGCCCCTACATTCCTAGGATGTTTTAAGCTTCCTGTGCCTCCCGCAGTGGGGAGGCCTCAAATAATCACATGCACAGCTGTATGAGTCCTGCGAGCAGGCTAGAAAGCCATCAGAGGGGTTTTGGGATTGAAACACCCTTTCAAATGCAGAAGACTAAAGCCTTGAGATGACTTTTTCCAGAGTGTGTCAGAAGAGTTGAAAAGCAGAGTACCGGCAGACTTTGGTTTTTGGGGGTACATGCTCAGGAAATACCAGGGGGAAGCCCTGAGATTTGACTTGCCTTGCCCATCATATCTTTGCCACATGACCTTGTCATGGGTGGGATTCCTCACGCTGGCTCCCAGCAGCTTTTTAGTTCCTCTTCACTTTCTGCCATTAGGGTAGTGTCATCTGCATATCTAAGGTTATTGATATTTCTCCTGGCAATCTTGATTCCAGCTTGTGTTTCTTCCAATCCAGAGTTTCTCATGATGTACTCTGCATATAAGTTAAATAAGCAGGGTGACAATATACAGCCTTGATTACTCCTTTTCCTATTTGGAACCAGTCTGTTGTTCCATGTCCAGTTCTAACTGTTGCTTCCTGACCTGCATACAGATTTCTCAAGAGGTAGGTCAGGTGGTATAACTCTAAATAGCAAAGTAAATCATTTTCATCAAATTAGCAGACTATATTAGAAATTATTTTTTCTCTTTTTAACACTTTCAAATATAGTATATTGGAATTGTCAGGAAGATCCTATAGTTATTTGATTACTTTATGATTCTATAATCAAACAAACAAGTAAGCAAACAGAAACCTAGTCCTGTTTAATTGAAATCCTCATATGCAATTTCCTATTCCTTGGGACATTCAAGTTCCTCTGTTTGCCCTTTGGACTGAAAACCTGTACTTGGTTTTATCTTCCACTTTTCTACATGCTTTTATTTCTCCCTCCCTTCCCTGTAGCTAGATCTTCCAAGGCAATGGATTGAAGGAAGTGAAATTAGAGAAAATGATACAAATTCTTAAATACCGGTGCTATTGTGATCTGGCCATCAGTGACGCTTTTTTCTTTTTTTAAGTTTTTTTTTTTTTTTTAATGGTATAGTTGATTTGCAATGTTGTCCCAGTTTCTGCTGTACAGCAAAGTGACTCAGCTATACACATATATATTCTTCTTTTATATTTTTTTATATTATGGTTTGTCACAGGATAGTAAATATAGTTCCCTGTGTTATACATTGGACCTTGTTTTTATCCATTCTAAATATGATAGTTTGCATCTACCAACCCCAAGCCCCAGTCCATCCCTCTCCTTTCCTCCTTCCCCCTTGGCAACCACAAGTGTATTCTCTATGTCTGTGAGTCTGTTTCTATTTTGTAGATAGATTCATTCATGCCACATTTTAGACTCAGCATATAAATAATATCACACAGTATTTGTCTTTAAGAGAAAGACATCTCATTTAGTATACTAATCTCGAGTTGCATTCATGTAGCCATAAATGGCATTGTTTCTTTCTTTCTCAGGGTGAGTAGTATTCCATTGTATATATGGACCACACCTCTTTTCTCATTCACCTGTCAATGGGCATTTAGGTTGTTTCCATGTTTTGGCTGTTGTGAACAGTGCTGCCGTGTACATAGGGGTGCACATGTCTTTTAGAATTCAAGTTTTGTCTGGGTGTATTCCCCATCAGTACCACTTTTTGATGGTAGACCTGAAAATACTGCCACAATCTCTATCTAATTCACTGAAAATATTTACCTCTACTATGACTACTTCTGTTTAGGCCCCCAAAACACTGAATTTGCAGCTTTTGTTTTTCTAAATTTTCTCCACCAAGCCAGATATGATGTGGGCAAAATCATTTCAAGATGACTTTTCATTTACAAATTTCAGCAGAGTCCAAACAAGTCTCAAAATTAGCATCAGAAATTCTTGCTTATGCAAGTGAAAGTTAGTTGATTCCTGTCTTTTCTCTATGCACTGATATCAAGAGCAATTCTAACTAGCCTCTCACATTAACAGCTTCCTATTCAAAAATCATTTCTGTCATGTCAACATGGTGTGCCACATTGAACAAAAACAGTATGAAACAGTATGAAAAGGCAAAATGATAGGATACTGAAAGAGAAACTCTCCAGGTCAGTGGGTACCCAATATGCTACTGGAGATCAGTGGAGAAATAACTCCAGAAAGAAAGGGATGGAGCCAAAGCAAAAACAACACCTAGTTGTGAATGTGACTGGGGATGGAAGCAGAGTTCAATGCTGTAAAGAGCAAAATTGCATAGTAATCTGGAATGTTAGGTCCGTGAATCAAGGCAAATTGAAAGTGGTCAAACAGGAGATGACAAATGTGAACATTGACATTCTAGGAATCAGTGAACTAAGATGGACTGGAATGGGTGAATTTAACTCAGATGACCATTATAACTACTACTCTGGACAGGAATCCCTTAGAAGAAATGGAGTAGCCATCACAGTCAAGAAAAGACCCTGAAATACACTACTTAGATGCAATCTCTAAAATGACAGAATAATCTCTGTTCGTTTCCAAGGTAAACCATTCAATATTACTGTAACACAAGTCTATGCCCTGACCAGTAATGCTGAAGAACTGAAGTTGAATGGTTCTATGAAGACCTACAAGACCTTTTAGAACTAACACCCAGAAATGATGTCCTTTTCATTATAGGGGACTGGAATGCAAAAGTAGGAAGTCAAGAAACACCTGGGGTAAAAGGCAAATTTGGCCTTGGAATATGGAATGAAGCAGGGCAAAGGCTAATAGAGTTTTGCCAAGAAAATGCACTGATCATAGCAAACACCCTCTTCCAACAACACAAGAGAAGACTATACATGGACATCACCAGATGGTCAACACTGAAATCAGATTGATTATATTATTTGCAGACAAAAATGGGGAAGCTCTATTCAGTCAATAAAATCAAGACCAGGAGCTGACTGTGGCTCAGATCATGAGCTCCTTATAGCCAAATTCAGTCTTAAATTGAAGAAAGTAGGGAAAACCACTAGACCATTCAGGTATGACCTCAGTCAAATCCCTTATGATTATACAGTAGAAATGAGAAATAGATTTAAGGGACTAGATCTGATAGACAGAGTACCTGATGAACAATGGACGGAGGTTTGTGACATTGTACCAGAGACAGGGATCAAGACCATCCCCATGGAAAAGAAATGCAGAAAAGCAAAATGGCTGTCTGGGGAGGCCTTAGAAACAGCTGTGAAAAGAAGAGAAGTGAAAAGCGAAGATGCTCAACATCACTCATTATCAGAGAAATGTAAAATCAAAACCACAATGAGGTACCATTTCATACCAGTCAGAATGGCTGCGATCCAAAAGTCTACAAGCAATAAATGCTGGAGAGGGTATGGAGAAAAGGGAACGCTTGTACACTGTTGGTGGGAATGCAAACTAGTACAGCCATTATGGAGAACAGTGTGAAGATTCCTTAAAAAACTGGAAATACAACTGCCTTATGACCCAGCAGTCCCACTGCTGGGCATAAACACCGAGGAAACCAGAATTGAAAGAGACACGTTGTACCCCAATGTTCATCGCAGCACTGTTTATAATAGCCAAGACATGGAAGCAACCTAGATGTCCATCAGCAGACGAATGGATAAGAAAGCTTTGGCACATATACACAATAGAGTATTACTCAGCCATTAAAAATAATACATTTGAATCAGTTCTAATGAGGTGGATGAAACTGGAGCCGAGTATACAGAGTGAAGTAAGCCAGAAAGAAAAACACCAATACAGTATACTAACACATATATATGGAATTTAGAAAGATGGTAATGGTAAGCCAGTATGCGAGACAGCAAAAAGACACAGATGTAAAAAACAGACTTTTGGACTCTGTGGGAGAGGGAGAGGGTGGGATGATTTGGGAGAATGGCATTGAAACATGTATAATATCATATAAGAAGAGAATCTCCAGTCTAGGTTCTATGCAAGATATAGGATGCTTGGGGTTGGTGCACTGGGATGACCCAGAGAGATGGTATGGGG
>SJYQ01001650.1:138106-191247 GCA_006410935.1 Redunca redunca | reverse complement strand
AAAAAGATTTAAAAAATGGCCAACAGGTAATGAAAAGATGCTTAACATCACTAATCATAAGGAAATGCAATAACATATCACCTCACATCCATTGAGATTGCTGTTATCAAAAAGACAAGAGATAACACGTGTTGACAAAGATAAGGAAAAAAAAAGCCCTGTTAGTGAGAATGTAAATTAGTACAGCTATCATGGAAAACAGTACAGAGGTTCCTCAAAAATTTAAAAAAAAAATAGAATTGCTACATAATCCAGATATTGAATGGTTTGCCTTGGAAATGAACAGAGATCATTCTGTTCCTTTTGAGATTACATCCAAGTACTGCATTTTGGACTCTTGTAGACTATGATGGCTACTCCATTTCTTCTAAGGGATTCTTGCCCACAATAGTAGATATAATAGCCATCTGAGTTAAATTCACCCATTTCAGTCCATTTTAGTTTGCTGATTCCTAAAATGTCAACATTCACTCTAATCTCCTAACATTCCAGGTTCCTATGCAATATTGCTCTTTAAAACATTGGACCTTGCTTCTATCACCAGCCACATCCACAACTGGGTATTGTTTTTGCTTTGGCTTTGTTGCTTTGTTCTTTCTGGAGTTATTTCTCCACTTATCTCCAGTAGCATATTGGACGCCTACTGACCTGGGGAGTTCATCTTTCATTGTCCTATCTTTTTGCCTTTTCATACTGTTCATGGGGTTCTCAAGGCAAGAATACTGAAGTGGTTTGCCATTCCCTTCTCCAGTGAACCACATTTTGTCAGACCTCTCCACCATGACCCGTCCATCTTGGGTGGCCCCGTACGGCATGGCTTGTTTTCATTGAGTTAGATAAGGCTGTGGTCCCTGTGATTAGATTGGTTAGTTTTCTGCGATTGTGATTTCAGTCTGTCTGTTCTCTGATGCCCTCTCTCAGCACCTACTGTCTTACTGGGATTTCTCTTACCTTGTCTGTGGGGTATCTCTTCACAGCTGTTCCAGCAAAGCACAGCTGCTGCTCCTTATCTTGGACATGTGGTATATCCTCACAGCCTCTGCTACTGACCTTAAACGTGGGGTATCTCCACAGACCTTTTAGAATAAACACCCCCAAAAGATGTCCTTTTCATTATAGGGGACTGGAATGCAAAAGTAGGAAGCCAAGAAACACCTGGAGTAACAGGCAAATTTGGCCTTGGAGTACAGAATGAAGCAGGACAAAGGTTAATAGAGTTTTGCCAAGCGAACGCACTGATCATAGCAAACACCCTCCTTCAACAACACAAGAGAAGACTCTACACATGGACATCACCAGATGGTGAACACCAAAATCAGATTGATTATATTCTTTGCAGCCAAAGATGGAGAAGCTCTGTAAAGTCAGTAAAAACAAGACTGGGAGCTGTCTATGGCTCAGATCATGAGCTCCTTAGTGCCAAATTCAGAATTAAATTGAAGAAAGTAGGGAAAACCACTGGATCATTCAGGTATGACCTAAATCAAATCACTTATGATTATACAGTGGAAGTGAGAAATAGATTTAAGGGACTAGATCTGATAGACAAAGTGCTTGATGAACTACGGATGGAAGTTCCTGACATTGTACAGGAGACAGGGATAAAGACCATTCCCCAAGAAAAAGAAATGCAAAAAGGCAAAATGGCTGTCTGAGGAAGCCTTACAAATAGCTGTGAAATAAGAGAAGTGAAAAGCAAAGGAGAAAAGAAAAGATATAAGCATCTGAATGCAGAGTTGCAAAGAACAGCAAGGAGAGAAAAGAAAGCCTTCCTCAGCCATCAATGCAAAGAAATAGAGGAAAAAAACAGAATGGGAAAGACTAGAGATCTCTTCAAGAAAATTAGAGATACCAAGGGAACATTTCATGCAAAGATGGGCTCGATAAAGGACAGAAATGGTATGGACCTAACAGAAGCAGAAGATATTAAGAAAAGGTGGCAAGAATACACATACACGGAAGAACTGTACAAAAAAGATCTTCACGATCCAGATAATTACGATGGTGTGATCACTCACCTAGAGTCAGACATCTTGGGATGATGGCAAGTGGGCCTTAGGAAGCATCACTACAAACAAAGCTAGTGGAGGTGATGGAATTCCAGTTGAGCTATTTCAAATCCTGGAAGATGATGCTGTGAAAGTGCTGCACTCAATATGCCAGCAAATTTGGAAAACTCAGCAGTGGCTACAGGACTGGAAAAGGTCACTTTTCATTCCAATCCCCAAAAAAGGCAATGCAAAAGAATGCTCAAACTACTGCACATTTGAATTCATCTCACACGCTAGTAAAGAAATGCTCAAAATTCTCCAAGCCAGGCTTCAGCAATACATGGACTGTGAACTTCCTGATGTTCAAGCTGGTTTTCGAAAAGGCAGAGGAACCAGATATCAAATTGCCAACATCCGCTGGATCATCAAAAAAGCAAGAGAGTTCCAGAAAAAGATCTATTTCTGCTTTATTGACTATGCCAAAGCCTTTGACTGTGTGGATCACAATAACCTGTGGAAAATTCTGGAAGATATGAGAATACCAGACCACCTGACCTGCCTCTTGTAGGTCAGGAAGCAACAGTTAGAACTGGATAGGAAGTAAAGGTTGGTTCCAAATAAGGAAAGGAGTATGTCAAGGCTGTATATTGTCACCCTGCTTATTTAACTTATATGCAGAGTATATCGTGAGAAATGCTGGGCTGGAAGAAGCACAAGCTGGAATCAAATTGCTGGAAGAAATATCAATAACATCAGATATGCAGATGGTACCACCCTTATGGCAGAAAGTGATAAACTAAAGAGCCTCTTGTTGAAAGTGAAAGAGGAGATTGAAAAAGTTTACTTAAAGCTCAACATTCAGAAAACTAAGATCATGGCATCTGGTCCCATCACTTCATAGCAAATAGATGGGGAAACACTGGCTGACTTTATTTTTTTGGGCTCAAAAATCACTGCAAATGGTGCTTGCAGCCATGAAATTAAAAGATGCTTACTGCTTGGAAGGAAAGTTATGACCAACCTAGACAGCATATTAAAAAACAGGGATATTACTTTGTCAACAAAGGTCCATCTAGTGAAAGCTATGGTTTTTCCAGCAGTCATGTATGGATGTGACAGTTGGACTATAAAGAAAGCTGAGCACTAAAGAATTGATGCTTTTGAACTGTAGTGTTGGAGAAGACTCTTGAGAGTCCCTTAGACTGCCAGGAGATCCAACCAGTCGATCCTAAAGGAGATAAGTCCTGAGTGTTCATTGGAAGGACTGATTTTGAAGCTGAAACTTCAATACTTTGGCCACCTGTTGCGGAGAGCTGATTCATTTGAAAAGACCCTGATGCTAGGAAAGATTGAGGGCAGGAGGAGAAGGGGACGACAGAGGATGAGATGGTTGGATGGCATCACCAACTCAATGGAGATGAGTTTCGGTAAACTCTTGGAGTTGGTGATAGACAGGGAGGCCTGGCGTGCTCCACTCCATGGGGTTGCAAAGAGTCGGACTTGACTGAGCGACTGATATGATCCAGAAATCCCACCTCTGTGTATATATCTACAGAAAATAAAATCACTACCTCAAAAAGATATCTGCACTGACACATTCACTGCAGCATTATCTATAAAAGGTAAGACATAGAAACACCTTAAGTGTCCGTTGACACAAGAATGAATAAAGGAAATGGGCTTTTATGAGTGGAAAGACATTGGCCCCATTGTCTACTCTGTACCAATATCACACTTTCATAGTTATTATAGCTTTATAATAAGCCCTGATATTTGATATAGCAAGCCTTTCCACATTGCTCCAATATTTTGAGTATGGTGGCTATTTTCAGCAATTTACGTTTCGCTATAAATTTTTAATTAAGCTTGTCAAGTTCTACAAAATGACCTGTTAGGCTATTATTGAGATTGCATTGAATGTTTTGAAAAGTTGGGGAGTATAATTAAATTCTTCAATTAAATTCCATTTAATTTATTCTTTTGGAGATATACACACATATATAAAATCACTAATCCACAGATAATGATTGCATGTGTTTTTCTAATTCTCATACCATATATTTCTTTTTCTTGTCTTATTTCAATCTATTAATGTAAAGACTTATTTCTAAAGCCATGTTCTCTTTTCATGAGGGCTATCTGTGGCCTTGTGTGGCTATGTCCACCAGTGTTTCCTAACAAAAAACAATGGCATTACTCATCTGCAAAATAAGCTTGGATACCTTTGGAAACAAGAGGACATTTTCTTACAGGAAAAATTTCCTTGTAGAAGCAGTACCTACAGTGAAATCTAAGAATGGTTAGTATGTATAGGAGAGACATAGAGCTTGATTATGCCAGACAAAGCAAGTGCTTGGAAGTGAGTGTAAGAAAAGAGAACTTTCATTTGAGGAGCAGAGAGAATTCCAGTGTAGGACCTTGTTGAGGGACACTTGGTGGGTCATGATATCAACTGGGAATTATTATCAGCAAGTTTATATAATTTAGCACTTTCTAAGCCAAGAATTTGAATATATCTCTGGCCAGAGCTCTCCATTATTGGTTGGACATTTTAACATTTTGTGTATGTTGAATGATTTTCTTCTTTAGAAAAACATTGAAACAAAAATATAGGGATATACTGTAATGTTAGAAGTTCACCTTACTCAGTAAAATACCATTCTTATTACTATAATAAGTGAAAAAAAAAGCTTGAAAAGTGACCATGAAACCCCTTCATTCAAAAATTGTACCAACTTGATGCTACTAAGAACAATTTAAGGGGATCTACCTGTTTCAAATCCTGAAAGATGATGCTATGAAAGTGCTGCACTCAGTACTCCAGCAAATTTGGAAAACTCAGGAGTGGCCACAGAACTGGAAAAGGCCAGTTTTCATTCCAATTCCAAAGAAAGGCAATGCCAAAGAATGCTCAAACTACCAAACAATTGCACTCATCTCACATGCTAGTAAAGTAATGCTCAAAATTCTCCAAGCCAGGCTTCAACAATATGTGAACCGTGAAATCCCTGATGTTCAAGCTGGTTTTAGAAAAGGCAGAGGAACCAGAGATCAAATTGCCAACATCTGCTGGATCATGGAAAAAGCAAGAAAGTTCCAGAAGAAGATCTATTTCTGTTTTATTGACTATGCCACAAGTCTTCGACTGTGTGGTTCACTGCCGGGGTCCAGCCCCGGTGGAACCAGGGTGATTCGAAGGAGAGATGGAGTAGGCGAGGAAAAAACTTATATAGAAATATA
Organism: Redunca redunca; assembly: GCA_006410935.1. Classification (NCBI taxonomy): domain Eukaryota; kingdom Metazoa; phylum Chordata; class Mammalia; order Artiodactyla; family Bovidae; genus Redunca; species Redunca redunca. The sequence goes on along the minus strand of SJYQ01001650.1, from coordinate 186,016 downwards.
AAGGAGATTAGAAGAAATAGTATAGTAGGAAAATTAAGTGGAGAAAAGAGGCTGAATAACTTGGTTTACGGGGAAGGCCAATAAAGCTCCAGACAAGGAGCTTGCACCATCTACGTGGGGCCACCTGCGCCCGCTTGAATAGTGGAGAGTGCCCCTCCTTGGGCACTCTCTCTTACGGATCTTAGGGCCAAGGCAAGTAAGTAGACTTGGTGAGCCGCCCATTCCAGATGGGAATTCAGCCTGAAATTAGAGTAAAGAGGAGAAGGAAGGAGAGGAAAAGGGGTGAGAGAAAGAGACATGGGGAGAGCCAGATTCCCAAGAAACTAGGCCGAGAGGCTAGTCCGGAAAACTGGTCCCGTCCGTTTATTGTTCAAGGGGCTATTTATATGTTTGATAATACATGGAGATCAATGGGTAACACAGAGTTATGCAGTGTTAGTAGTTTAGACTCTTATCAAAAGCAGGCTTTTCTCTCTGCATACCTGACTGCAAACACAAGTCTTAGGTAATTTACATCATCTTCTGCCAGAAGGGCCAATTAACATTTTACAACCTTTTTTCTGATAAGGGTTTGTCAACCAGAAGACTTATTTGTGTTGATCTTCCCAAAGTTTGGTGCCGCTCTCAGAAAGCACTAAATAAAGTTACATTCTTACATAGCAAAGATACAACAATTTATAACAAGGAGTACAGTGATTTATAACAAAAGAAAAGTAATTAACTCAAAAGTCTAGTGTTGCTAACATCAAAACTACTATATATCTTTTTCCATACCCCGTTTACATTGATTAACATCTTCCCAGGTGCCTAAAAGATAAAGAATAAAGAATATGGAGGCCTGGCGGCAATCATTGAATCAATAGTGAAAACCCGTCACCAATATGGTTTTTAACTCTTTAGAAAAAGCTCTGTATCTTTAAAATGCTTTCAAGCTTTTGTGCCTCTCCCGGTTGGGGGCTGTAAGCAATTCACAAGCTGTAAGGGGTCCAGGAAACTTGTTAGGCAAGCTAGAGAACTACTAGAGGAGGTTTAACTGAAACATCCCTTTCAAATGCAGAAGACCAAAGCTTAGAGATGACTTTTTTGGGAGTGTATTAGAAGAGTAGAGAAGCAGAGAACAAAGGCCGGCAGATTTTTATTTTTGGGGGTTTGGATGCTCAGGAAATTCCAGGGGGAAAACCTGAGATCTGATTAGACCTTGCACCTCAGATCTCATGCTGCATGACCTTGTCACGGGTGGAATTCCTCACGCTGGCTTCCGGCAGATCACAATAAACTGTGGAAAATTCTGGAAGATATGGGAATACCAGACCACCTAACCTGCCTCTTGAGAAATCTGTATGCAGGTCAGGAAGCAACAGTTAGAACTGGACATGGAACAACAGACTGGTTCCAAATAGGAAAAGGAGTGCGTCAAGGCTGTATATTGTCACCCTGCTTATTTAACTTCTATGCAGAGTACATCATGAGAAACGCTGGACTGAAAGAAACACAAGCTGGAATCAAGATTGCTGGGAGAAATATCAATAACCGCATACATGCAGATGACACCACCCTTATGGCAGAAAGTGAAGAGGAACTAAAAAACCTCTTGATGAAAGTGAAAGAGGAGAGTGAAAAAGTTCGCCTAAAGCTCAACATTCAGAAAACAAAGATCATGGCATCCGGTCCCATCACTTCATGGGAAATAGATAGGGAAACAGTGGAAACTGTCAGACTTTATTTTTTTGGGCTCCAAAATCACTGCAGATGGTGACTGCAGCATGAAATTAAAAGACCTTTACTCCTTGGAAGAAAAGTTATGACCAACCTAGATAGCATATTCAAAATCAGAGACATTATTTGCCGAGTAAGGTCTGTTTAGTCAAGGCTATGGTTTTGCCAGTGGTCATGTATGGATGTGAGAGTTGGACTCTGAAGAAGGCTGAGTGCCGAAGAATTGATGCTTTTGAAGTGTGGTGTTGGAGAAGACTCTTGAGAGTCCCTTGGACTGCAAGGAGATCCAACCAGTTCATTCAGAAGGAGATCAGCCCTGGGATTTCTTTGGAAGGAATGATTCTAAAGCTGAAGCTCCAGTACTTTGGCCACCTGATGGGAAGAGTTGATTCATTGGAAAAGACTCTGATGCTGGGAGGGATTGGGGGCAGGAGGAGAAGGGGATGACCGAGGATGAGATGGCTGGATGGCATCACAGACTCGATGGATGTGAGTCTGAGTGAACTCCGGGAGTTGGTGATGGACAGGGAGGCCTGGCAAGCTGCGATTTATGGGGTTGCAAAGAGTCAGACACGACTGAGCGACTGAACTGAACCTGTTACACATGCCTTAGTTGAAGTAACTGAATTGTGAGCTGAGTGAACATTGATGAAGACCAATAATTTCTGCATGAAGAGTGAATGAAAGAGTACTCTGTAAATCTCCCCTTTTAAATATACACATTAGTGTCCATCTCCCCCCTCCAAAAACAGGAGGATAAGATCTACTCAGAATTATGGAAACTAATTAATCTCATAATGTTAAAGGCTTTATCTGAAACAGAGGGAAAAAGAGTCAAAGTGATTCTGTCAAAATTAGGCCCCAGGAAAGAACCTTTGTAAGGAAGGAGGTTTAAACAGATATCTCAAAGCTAAAACTTAATAAAAACAGGGAGGAGCATGAGTATTTTTACCATGAGGGAAAATATGTGAAAGATAAAGGATGAGAGAAAGCATGGCACTTTGAAGCAGGGGACCAGTTTCAATGTGTCTGGGACTTGGCACTCAGAAAGGGAGGTAAAGTGGTTAAAGATGGGATGGAAAAGTGCGCAGAGATGGCACATGAAAGCTTTAATAGCTATATTATGAAGTGTGAATTTAAACTTATTCTAAAATCAATGGGAAGATGTTATGAACTGATGTGTGTTTGGAAGATCACACCGGTGGACAATGAATTGATGGCAAAGATATTCTATGAGGCTGGCAGGTGAACAAATGATTCTGATGATCTAGGCAGAGATTATCTTGGTTAGGAGGCAAAATACATGGACAAGAAATCTGATTCACAAAATTTCCAGGAAGTAAATTAAGGAGAACTTGGTGACTGATTGGATGGGATCAGAGAGAGGTAAGAGAGAGGGAGAAGGCAGAGATGATGGATTCTAGGTTCCTGGCTGAGGCAGCAGACATGGAACAGAAAACATGACTGGCGGCATAGACTGAGGATCAGAGATAGTGAACGTGGTTGAAGGCATTGAGTTTGAGATGCCTGAGGGATGCTTAAATAATGTCCAGTAGGCATGACCATGTCTGGAGTTCACGGTGTTGGTTTGGACTATTTGGGGGATGATACGGGAGCAATTAAGATTTCTCATGGTCACTATATAGAGGGGCAAGGACAGAGGGTCTACCTGGGTCACAGCATTGAAGAAATTTACTACAAATATGAGAAATAAAGGACTCTCTGCTAATTGGCAACCCACTCCAGTGTTCTTGCCTGGAGAATCCCAGGGACAGAGGAGCCTGGTGGGCTGCTGTCTATGGGGTCGCACAGAGTTGGACACGACTGAAGCGACTTAGCAGCAGCAGTTACTAATTCCATCCTGTTGACATTTACTTGTGTTTAATCTCTTTAAGCTTCAATTTGTAGAAATTCTCTTCTGAGCTATTAATACTTCATGTATAGTCCATTTCATTCCTTCTCTTCACATACTGCTGCTGCTACTGCTAAGTCGCTTCAGTCGTGTCCGACTCTGTGCGACCCCAGAGACAGCAGCCCACCAGGCTCCCCCGTCCCTGGGATTCTCCAGGCAAGAACACTGGAGTGGGTTGCCATTTCCTTCTCCAATGCATGAAAATGAAAAGTAAAAGTGAAGTCGCTCAGTCGTGTCCGACTCCTAGCGACCCCATGGACTACAGCCTACCAGGCTCCTCCATCCATGGGATTTTCCAGGCAAGAGTACTGGAGTGGGATGCCATTGCCTTCTCCGCTCTTCACATACAGACTTATCAAAATTGTGGTCTACAGCCACTTTCTCCATTTCTTCCCAACTCACTCCTCACTCTGCTGTATTCAAGATTCCATTCCTACCAACCACCTCGACAGTTCTTCACGAGGTAACCAGGGACCTTTCATTTTCGGTTCCCCAGCTACTTGATCTCTCAGCAGCCTCCAGCCCCGCTGTCTACTCTTTCTCTCTAATGTATTTGCTTCCTTTGGCTGTTGGCTCCTAGCCTCCGGCAGGTCCGGGCTTGTTCAGAGTTCGATCTAAGCTGCCTGCCTGATAGCTCGGAGAAGGAAATGGCAACCCACTCCAGCACTCTTGCCTGGAGAATCCAATGGAGGAAGGAGCCTGGTGGGCTGCAGTCCATGGGGTCGCTAAGGGTCGGACACGACTGAGCGACTTCACTTTCACTTTGGCTGCTCTAACACTCTCTCAACTAGAGTTTCTCCTATTTTATTGGTTTTATTGTTTTGAGCAATAATAATGAACATTCACTGGAAAATGGCTAATCGTTGTTATTGTTCAGTCACTAAGTCATGTCCGACTCTTTTCAACCCTATGACCTGCAGCATGCCAGGCTTCCCTGTCCTTCACTATCTCCTGGAATTGCTCAAACTCATGTCCATTGAGTCAGTGATGCTATCCAACCGTCTCATCCTCTGTCACAATCATTCACTGGAGAATTGCTAGTATCTCATTTTATTTTTCACTTCAAACTGAGGCTAAGAATGGTAAGTGGTTGAGCCCAGATTTGGACCCAAGTTTGTTCCTTGATAGAGCCCCACATTTAAACAGACATTCTACACTGTCTCATTTTGGGTGGGGAGGTGGGGACAGGAGAGTATTATTATCAGCCTGAGGAATAAAGAATTGGCTTATTAGGGAGAGGAGAAAGAGCTTAGGGGCAGCCATGGTGGCGCAGTGATAGGAGCTCAGATACAAGGTAAGTTAGGTCCTTAGTTCGTCGTCCTCAGAATCAGTGAGCAAGCAGCGACGAGACTGCAATTCGCCTATATTACCATAAGGGGGCACCATCGATAAGCGAGAGGCAGTGCCTTAGCCCAGCTCGGGATCCCCGAGGACTGCGTCCGGGCGGAGAACAAGAGTATTCACATCTGCTGCTTTTGAATGCGCGCCCTCACCTCCATTCCAGTAGCTCTTTTCTTCCAGTGCCGGTCATCTCTCACCTCCACTGTACTCCCTCCCTCTCTAGTCTCCTGAGGGGCCTTAAAATAGTAACATAGTGCAGCCCACCGGGGTAGGAGTCGGGGTTCGGCTTTCCTTGGGTGCCTGAGCCGAGCGGTGCTCCCAGGGAGTCTGGCGAAGTTCACTGTTCATCATCCCTCACGCTCCCTAGAGCCCCCAGAGAAGCTATATAAGGGCAGTTGCCTGGGGCAGCGTCATTGTAGGAAAGTGTGCCAGGCTTAGGTCTGGGTGGGGAGGGGAGGGCACGGGAAGGGAACCTTGCCCAGGTCCTGGGAAGTTCGCGGAGACCGGGAAGGGAGGGCGCATTGCCTGAGGAAGCCTGCCCTTTGCTCACACAGCCTGCCAGCGCGCCCTGTTCCGGAACCCACCGTCAGGATCCCACCGTCAGGATCCCAGACCCAGTTCAGTGACCTTCCCAAAGAGGAATTCCTTCTAACTGCTGTGAGGATCATTCCAAACTTTGTCTACCCCTGTGCCAGGAACTCCCTCAGTTCTAGCTTCTCACCTTTCACTGAAACATGAGGCAAGGGGAATTAATTTACCCAAGAGAAAAATATTTGTGTATGGTGGTGGTGGTGGTGGCAACTGGTAAATGAAGAAACAAATTGAGAAGCTTGGCAGGAAAGTTAAGGGGGATCCACACTGGGAAGGGCTTTGAATGCAGACTGTTGGATTCCAATTTGATTTTGAAGGCTATGGGAGTCACCTGTAACTTGCCAAACAGGAGCCTTACATATCTAGTTTTTCTGTTTAGATGTCAGTCATGTGGAAGGTGGATTGAAGAATATGATTCTGGAAGCAGGGAGGTGAGTTCGGAAGTTCTTTTCATAATCAGAGCAGAATGAATGATATAATGAGGTTGGGAGGGAGGGAGGACGTGTTGAATAAAAAGAAAGCTATGATAGATTCCTTGGAAAAACAAAATTACCGTAGAGAGGAAAGAGCAGAGATGGGTCTAGCTTTCCTGACGAGGATGACATGAGTGACTCATTGATGCCATTCAGAGGGGTCCTATTTGGGACAAAATGAGTATAAAACTCTTGGGTTATCCAAGTAGAAATATGAAGAGGAAACAAGTTATATGTGTTTGGATCTCAGGACAGAGGCTTAGAACAGAGTGGTCTGTGTAGAGGAAGGAAGTTGAGCTTGTTCTGTGTTTACACGTGTATCCTGGGTGGGATTCACACTGAGATTGATGGGACCCTCGGGACGTATGTCTATGACAAACTACAGCAGATAATGTTATGTGGCGGCCTGAATGGGAGGGGAGTTTAAGGAGGACAGTTCAGTTCAGTTGCTCAGTCGTGTCCGACCCTTTGCAGCCTCATGCACTGCAGCATGCCAGGCCTCCCCATCACCAGCTCCCGGAGTTCACCCAAACCCGTCTGTTGAGTCGGTGATGCCATCCAACTATCTCATCCTCTGTCGTCCCCTTCTCCTCCTGCCCTCAATCTTTCCCAGCATCAGAGTCTTTTCTAATGAGTCAACTCTTCGCATGAGGTGGCCAAAGTATTGGAGTTTCAGCTTCAACATCAGTCCTTCCAACGAACACCTAGGACTGATCTGCTTTAGAATGGACTGGTTGGATCTCCTTGCAATCTAAGGGACTCTCAAGAGTCTTCTCCAATACCACAGTTCAAAGTATCAATTCTTCAGTGCTCAGCTTTCTTTATAGTCCAACTCTCACATCCATACATGACCACTGGGAAAACCATAGTCTTGACTAGACGGACCTTTGTTGGCAAAGTAATATCTCTGCTTTTTAATATGCTGTCTAGGTTGGTAATAACTTTCCTTCCAAGGAGTAAACATTTTTAATTTCATGGTTGCAGTCACCATCTGCAGTGATTTTGGAGCCCCAAAAAATAAAGTTAGCCATTGTTTCCGCATCTATTTGCCATGAAGTGATTGGACCAGATGCCATGATCTTAGCTTTCTGAATGTTGAGCTTTAAGCCAACTTTTTCACTCTCCTCTTTCATTTTCAACAAGAGGCTCTTTAGTTCTTCACTTTCTGCCATATGGGTGGTGTCATCTGCATATCTGAGATTATTGATATTTCTCCCGGAAATCTTGATTCCAACTTGTGCTTCTTCCAGCCCAGCGTTTCTTATGATGTACTCTGAATATAAGTTAAATAAGCAGGATAACAATATACAGCCTTGAGGTACTCCTTTCCTGACTTGGAACCAGCCTTTATTTCATGTCCGGTTCTAACTGTTGCTTTCTGACCTGCATACAGGTTTCTGAAGAGGCAGGTCAGGTGGTCTGGTATTCTCATCTCTTTCAGAATTTTCCACAGTTTATTGTGATCCACACAGTCAAAGGCTTTGGCATAATCAATAAAGCAGAAATAGATGTTTTTCTGGAACTCTCTTGCTTTTTTGATGATCCAGTGGATGTTGGCAATTTGATATCTGGTTCCTCTGCCTTTTCTGAAACCAGCTTGAACATCTGGAAGTTCACAGTTCATGTATTGCTGAAGCCTGGCTTGGAGAATTTTGAGCATTTCTTCACTAGTGTGTGAGATAAGTGCAATTGTGCAGTAGTTTGAGCATTCTTTGACATTGTCTGTATTTGAGATTGGAATGAAAACTGGCCTTTTCCAGTCCTGTGGCCACTGCTCTTTTCCAAATTTGCTGGCATACTGAGTGCAGCACTTTCACAGCATCATCTTTAGGACTTGAAATAGCTCAACTGGAATACCATCACCTCCGCTAGCTTTGTTTGTAGTGATGCTTCCCAAGGCCCCCTTGACTTCACATTCCAGGGTGTCTAGCTCTAGGTGGGTGATCACACTATCGTAATTATCTGGGTTGTGTAGATCTTTTTTGTAAAGTTCTTCTGTGTATTCTTGCCACCTCTTCTTAATATCTTCTGCTTCTGTTAGGTCCAGTGCATTTCTGTCCTTTATTGAGCCCATCTTTGCATGAAATGTTCCCTTGGTATCTCTAATTTTTTTGAAGAGATCTCTAGTCTTTCCCATTCTATTGTTTTCCTCTATTTCTTTGCACTGATGGCTGAGGAAGGCTTTCTTATCTCTCCTTGCTATTCTTTGGAACTCTGCATTCAGATGCTTATATCTTTTCTTTTCTCTTTTGCTTTTCACTTCTGTTTTCACAGCTATTCGTAAGGCCTCCCCAGACAGCCATTTTGCCTTTTTGCATTTCTTTTTCTTGGGAGTGGTCTTGACCCCCGTCTCCTATACCATGTCACGAATTTCTGTCCATATTCATCAGGCACTCTATCAGAACTAGTCCCTTAAATCTAAGGGAGGACATTTACATGTGTATACACACCTGAGTTTCTTCGCTGCTCATCTAAAATTGTGACAGCATTGTTAATCAGCTGTACCCCCAATATAAAATAAAAGGTCTTTTAAAAATGTTAAAAAAAAAAAAAAGAATTAAAGCAGAATGAGACTGAAGTTTTGGAATTAACAGGAGTACTTAGGCATTCTGTTTGCTTCCCTCACTGTTTCAGTGCCCTTTCCTAAGTCCTTTCTCTCTGCTGAACTGTGACTGAGTGATATTTCTCCTCTTCCCTTTCATAGACCTTGGACTTGGGATGCAGAAACCTCGGCTCTTTGTTTCTGCCATGACTGTGCCAAATGGAACTCTGGTCCACCCAGCATACTTCCTGCTGGTGGGCATCCCTGGCCTGGGACCTAACACCCACTTTTGGCTGGCTTTCCCATTGTGTTGTATGTATGCGTTGGCCGCCCTGGGCAACCTGGCCATCATCCTCATCATCCGTGTGGAAAGGCGCCTGCGTGAGCCCATGTACCTCTTCCTGGCCATGCTTTCCACCACTGACTTAGTTCTCTCCTCCGTCACCATGCCCAAGATGGTCAGCCTCTTCCTGACAGGTGTCCAGGAGATAGAGTTTAATGCCTGTCTGGCTCAGATGTTCCTTATCCATGCTCTGTCAGCCATGGAGTCAGCTGTCTTGCTGGCCATGGCATTTGACCGCTTTGTGGCTATCTGCCATCCACTGCGGCATGCTTCCGTACTTACAGGGCCTATGGTCGCCAAAATTGGACTAGCTGCCCTGACCAGAGGGTTTGTACTCTTCTTCCCCCTGCCCTTCATCCTGAAGCGGCTGTCGTACTGCCGAAAGCACACTGTCACACACTCCTTCTGTCTGCACCAAGATATTATGAAGCTGTCCTGTACTGACACCACAGTCAATGTGGTGTACGGGCTCTTTATCATCCTCTCGGTCATGGGCGTCGACTCCCTCTTCATTGGCTTCTCCTATATCCTCATCCTGAGGGCTGTGTTGGAGCTCTCCTCTCAGGCGGCAGCACTCAAAGCTTTCAGCACCTGCATCTCCCATCTCTGTGCTGTGCTGGTCTTCTATGTGCCCCTCGTTGGGCTCTCCGTGGTGCACAGGCTGAGTGGCCCCACTTCCCTGCTCCATGTGGTTATGGCTAATATCTATCTACTGCTACCACCTGTGGTTAACCCTATAGTCTATGGGGCCAAAACCAAGGAGATTCGTTCTCGGGTCTTCCATCTATTCTCACAGAATGGCAGGTGAACAGGGTTTCCTCTCCAGTGACCTTAGTCTCTACCAAAGATGGCAGGGTTCTGGTCCTGTTGAACATCTTGGTGATTGGAACATCCAACCCACTGGGCTCTCTGCTCCAAGTTATCTAAGTAGACCTCCAATTTCTATCTCCAGAAATGGGTCACTTCAGAAGAACCAGTTTAGACAGGACATGCTGGATAGTGATCACTCTACACTCCCTTCCTATGGTGACCTTGCCTTATTTCTCACTCCCAACTAGAAAATACATGTAATTTTGACATGCAAAGGCTGTAAATGATACACATCATGATTCATTCTGTTCTTGATGTATGATTTTTATTATTTTGCTCCCATGTATCCACATCAATGAATATGTGTTAACTATAACTTCTTTCTTGGATCCCAAAGAGGTAACACAGTCATTTTTAAGGGTTAATAAAGGTATTTGTGTGATGGTGATTGAAGGGAGGGGAGGAGATGGTAGTAAGCAAAGAGACAGCTCCCATGAAGTGTTTATGTTTCTATATATATGGGTGTGTATTTATGTGGAATCTGCCAATGTCATCTATGTGGTTCTACTGGAGATTATTTTTCCATAAGGGTGATGTTTATCTCGGCAGCAGCTGTGAGTATGTAGGTATGTTTGTGTGGCTATATGTGATTTTAGCCTGTGTGTATGAGAACACACAATATGTGCCAGCTGGTCTGCCTGGCAGCTGTGTCCTGTCATGTATAATATTTTGTGAATAATTCTATAATTCCACACTTATTGTGTTTATGTGACCTCTGTTGGTATATGATATGCATCTATGTGAGAATGGTTGTAGAGCATGTGTATCTAATGAGAATAGATGCCTCCTTTTCCCTTCGTATTTGTAATATGTAAATGTAGAATGTAATATGTAAATATAGAATGTAATATGTAAAATGTAGAATGTATTAATAGTATAAATGGTAGGGTGTAGAATGTAGAATGTTGCATATTTGTAACAATGTAGACTATATAATACCCATAAGTGTGTGGAATATGTAGTGTTGGGATGGCTGTGTCTTTTGGCTTGTTTATCTTTGGGTGTATGCCTGTGATCTCATTTCCTCTTCTGAATAATGAAGCTACATGGCAGTGATGCTGTAAAGCTTAAATCCTATGAACCTCCTATATAAACTGAAAAGTGTAAACATACAAGAAATGATCATATTCATGGTTGCCTCATTGTACAGCTTTAGGAAACAACATCCACATCATGGTCCATGTGAATGGCGCTCCTATATTTTGCAGTGCATCACCAGTTTGGCCTCATGTGGCCATCCTGATTTACTGTAATTAATGAAAACATTATTATTTACTATCTCAAAATAAGTTGTTTTCACAGAGCTTCAGACAAGCTGACATTTATTTTCCCATGCTGCTGTCTGATTTACAAGTGATGTGCAAATTTACAAATGAAATTCAAAGAAAGCACAACCTTCCCAAGAAGTTCCTTTAAACATGGTTGATAGCTGTATCAGGAAAAGACATTGTGGGGTGGGGATTAGAGTCAATAGAGGTTAGGATCCCTAGCTTTAATATTTGGGCTCATTGCTTAGCCTACTGCACCTCAGTAATTTTGGAAATTGTAAGTGCTGTAAAAAAGGAAATACAATGTACCTCCTGTTGGGTGGTTGTGGGGGTTAAGTAGAATAACAGATGTGAAAACACATGGAAAATAGACAGTGATCGATACACATTGGTGGTAGTGGTTTTAAATAATAAAACTGATTAAATGAGGTATATTTATTCCATTTTAGGGAATATTCAAACAAGAGACTTCACCTTTCATAAGGCCCTGCTGTGCCAAGGCCAGAAGCTAGTCTCTTATCCAGGCTACAGTGTCTCTGGTTTTAGATTAACTCATGGCCTTCTTTCTCAGGAGATCTTGGGAAATCTTGGAGTCCTCTAGAATCTCTTTATTTTGATAAATGATGATGACTTGGGTAATTGTCACTGGTTTGAAAACTTGGCTAAGGGCCAGACTATATTAAGGGCTTCCCCGAGGTTCCCACAAACTGTTTCCCTTGATCATAAACTTTAAAGCTTTATTTTCCTACTGGATGTTTATCCCTCTGTCATAGAGCTTAAATAGTTTTATGATAGCTGTATGTTTATCTTCCATCAGTTCAGTTCAGTTGCTCAGTCATGTCCAACTCTTTGTGACCTCATGAGCTGTGGCAGGCCAGGCCTCCCTGTCCATCACCAATTCCCAGAGTCCACCCAAACCCATGTCCATCGAGTCAGTGATGCCATCCAACCATCTCATCCTCTGTTGTCCCCTTCTCCTCCTGCCCTCAATCTTTCCCAGCATCAGGGTCTTTTCCAATGAGTCAGCACTTTGCATCAGGTGGCCAGAGTACTGGAGTTTCAGGCTCAACATCAGTCCTTCCAATGAATACCCAGGACTGATCTCCTTTAGAACTGAAAAATCCTTATACATAGTTGTCTGTCTCCCTTGAGGACAAGGACTAGGCTTCTCTGTCTCCAGGGCCTGATATACTGTATGCTCAATGGCTGTCTGTCTGGGACCTCTCAGAGAGAAGGAGAGCCTGAGTGGGTTCTGGTTTACTTAAGATAAACCAAATTCACTTATCCCTCTCCAAACCCCCTTCAACCCCCATCCACACTCATCTCTTGTTCCTGTCTCTATAAATTATAGTCCTTAGTTTGACTGGTACTATTTTATAAAGTCAACAAAGTACTTTCCCCACTCATTAATGATCAATTATGATCTAAAATCCACATGATAATGCAGATAATATTTGGTTAATTATTCCCCACTACAGAGGCAGGATCCTTCTGTATTCTCTACTCAGTGCCCTGTGAATCTTGAAGTTCTCCAATCTGGCAGGTGGGAACAGTCACTATCTCTGACCCTATGTGAATCCTGGGTGGGGATGCCATCTCTAATTTTTCCAGGTGGCTCTGTCCCCAGTTTTAAGTAGCTTGTTCACATGTGTGTGGGCTCAGTACTCAGCTGGCTTCTTGCAGAGGAACCTCTACATGTCTCTAGAGTTCTCTCTCTCTCTGTAGATCTCTCACCTCCAATACCTGATCTTCAAATTCTAGCTAGCTGGAACTTCCTAGAGGACTTAAGATGTCCTCTGGACTCTGCATTCTCCTTCCCTAGACTGCAGCAGGGAACCTCTCAAGGCAGTAATCTGGGGAAACCCCAGTTTCACTCCATTTGTTTTCCATGCCTCTGGGCTCATTGTCCTTCATTGCCTGATATCTAGTAGCTTGCAAACTTTTTTTTAAATGTATGGTGTCTATTTTAGGTTCCTTCAGGTGGGATGTTACCTCATGTTATTCTCTCTTGGCCAGAAGTAGAAGTCCCTGGGGTATCTTTCACCCCTTCTCAGTCTATGGGAGTTTGAGGGAAGCAACAGAGATGGCTCCAGGGTGATAGCAATGAGTGACAGGCTGCAGGTTTACAGAGATCTTGTAATTGCTAGTTTTGATATGGTCTGAGTTGGAGTTGTCTGATTTGACATTGTCTAATTTTGCATAGCTTATATCAGATCGCCCTGTGTTGTGAATTTAAAACTTGCAGTTGTGAAATTGATCAGTAAAAACACAAGGAGAAACCAATGAAAATTCACTTTGCTTTATTAATAGATTTATTAAAAATTATTTAAATATGTGACATATTTAGTTTCTCATTCCCACTGATCTCTAACCCTCTAAAATGTTCTCTCACTATTTTTGCCCTTAAGAGAGAAACCAGATGGCATTGGTCTTATATGGCTGGAGCTGGAGGTAGGGGAGGGCTAAGGAAACCACATCCTCCTTTCTCAACAAGAAGTTCAAGGCCAGGGAATAGAAGGCAGAGGCATGGTCCCCAGGGATCCCTGTTATGAATTAGCTAGAGATGGGCCCTAGAACTTGGGGGATAAAGAAGACACAGTCCTATCGCTTTTGGGAAAGGCAGATGGGTCCACTGGGATGGATGCAGGCCCAGCAAGGACCAAGCAGGCACCACTCATGGAAGGAAGGTGGAGGCCAGAGAAAGCTTCAGGCAGGTGATAAGTTGGCAGCTTATCACAGAGTCTCCCTGAAAGCATGTCCTGCTTTTCCTCTGGTTGAGTTTGATGAGGCTGGGGGAAATTTGGAGAAAGCCTCTCCCAGAGACCATGGCCACACACATGAGTTTCTCTAGACTCTCTGTACTCATTTACCCTAACTTCACATTGGGAGCTGGCAGAAATACTCCAACTGGCACAGGGCCCATCTGGGGAGGACTCTAGAGACCCCTTACCCACTACCCCTCCTTCCCCATACCCCAAGCACACCTTCTCAGAACACAGCAGCCTAGAAGGACATCAGTCCCACAGTTGGCTATGAGGGGTATCTGCAGATAGACCCTCTGGGCAGCGCCCTAACCCCAGCAGGGAGAAGCCAAAAGAGGGGAGGAGATATGACAGAATAAATAAGCCTGACGAGGGAGGGGGCGGAGACTGAGAGGGCGGAACCACGGTGCAGCCTGCCAGATCACTGCTGGAAGGGTCCTGGAGAAAAGGGCACTCGTTCCTTCAGTGCAGTTGAGGTGAGTGTGGGAGACTGGAGGTGACTCCTGGGGTGTGGGTTTCCTGCAGCTAGGGGTCCCTCATTAGACCTGCTAAGTGAATGAGAGACCAGGCCGAGGAGAACCAGAAGTAGGGAGTGGGGCCGGGGATGTGAAGGAGGCCCCGGACTCTAAGGACAGACGGCCTCAGCAGTTTCTGTGCTCGTGTGGTAAAGGGAACGTGGGTGGTGCTTGATGCTTCTTTTGCAGTTTTCAAGACATTTTCCTGTGATCAGTTTCCTGGGGCACCCATCTTGAGCCTGGTTGGGATGGGGCTAAATGAACGTGGTGGGGTTGAAAGCAGATGGGCCTGGGACCACTCTAGAGTTGGACTGGGGTTTGGTGTGTGAATAGGGCTGGTTCCACCCAGGTTGTTGGTGTGGTTGAAGCTCAGTTTATGATCAGGGATCAGGTTATAGCCCTGTGTGGGGTGTGGGCTCTGAATGGGGTCTGGGCTCATGCTGTACTTTACATCAGGAGTCAGGCTGTGCTGAGTCTAGAACTTAGCACAAGTCCTAGGGTTCCGATCCTGACCCAGTCCATGTCTAGGATCAGGGTTCAGTCTTCAGCCCACTTAAAAAACTGGATTTTGTGTCTACACTGTGACTTCTCCTGCCTTGCACTCTTTAGCCGCCCCTCTCCCCTACCACCCTGCCCCCACCCCACACACTCATATGCACACACCCTGAACCACTTGCAGCTTTTCAAACAGGGTGTGTTCTCTTTCTCTCTGGGTCTTTGCATTTGTAGAATGCACTTCTGAAAACAAATTAGATCAAGTCTATTGCTTAATTTCCCCCAAGTCACTCAGAATTAAATCAAAGCTCCTGGCCACGTCCTGCAAGTCCCTACATGACCTGTCCCCTCCTCTCCTCTTTGACCTCATCTGCTACAGGTCTGCTGTGCTCCTGATACTCTGGCCACCTTTACCTTCTTCCTCCTGTGAGTCCCCAAAGCAGAAGACCTTTTTCTCTTGCCTCCTCTGCCTGGAATGCTCTTTGCCTCAATCTTAGAATGGCTGGTGTTTTCTCATCACACATCTCTCAGTTGGTATGTCACCACCTCAGAGAAGCTTTCACTGACCCCCTGTCTCAAATAGGGCTGTCCTGTCCCTGTCCTTTTCCATCCCCTCACTCTGTCTTATCTTCAGGGCACTTATCTTTATCTGAAATATTCTTGCTTATTTGTTTCTTTTCTATTATGGCTCTCCTAGTGCTTGAGCTCCATAGAAGCACAGATCTTTTCTGTTGTATCCACTGTTTTATTTCCAGTTTTGGGTACATTGTAGGCACTTGATGTGTTTTGTCATCTAACTGAATGCTGCTGGCCCCGTGTTCCCAACCCTGCTAACTCTGACTGGCCCTGCAAGTCTTGGCTCAGATGTCATCTCCTCAGAGCCTGACAAGTTGGTGAACTATTGTCTGCTTTGTTCTGAGCCGCTTGTACTTACCCCTGCCCTAGCATTTATCATAACATGTTATGATAGCTGCATATTTGTCTCAATTTCTCTCCTCACCCCAACCCCCGCCCCCCCACTAGAAGGCTGAAACATGACTTGTTTACTCTGTGTTTTAGTATCTCTGGTGCTTAGTCTGGCATAGTCTGATATTTGAAAAAACCAAAAAAGACGTATATTAATCAAAGTCCAAGTTCAGGCTGTTCTGCTGCACATAGATGATAATCAAAGAAGCTCTGAAGGTCTCTGATAAGGATCAAAATGTGAAGGTGTGTGGGAACCTTATTGGCTCTGGTCCTCTGTGGGAAGTGGAGGGGCAGGGCCATGAACGCTTGGAGCTCTGACAGACTGGATTGAGTGAGGAGAACAGTGATGGGAAGGAGAGTGGCGATGCCTTTTGTGAGTCAGAAATTGTACTCTCTCATCCAGTCTCTTTGTGGCCATTCTAAAAAGAATGGCCAAGGCCCTGTAAGGGTTTATTTGCATTATAAAATACAAGCAGGGTATGAGGGGCAGAAAAATGCAGATGACTTGGATGGATACGATACTCTTCTAGGGTCTTCCCCGGTGGCTCAGCGGTAAAGAATATGCCTGCAATACAGGAGACACAGGTTTGATCCCTGGGTCAGGAAGATCCCTGGAGGAGGGCATGGCAACCCACTTCAGTATTCTTGCCTGGAGAATCCCATGGATAGGGGAGCCTGATGGGCTATAGTCCATCGGGTTGCAAAGAGTCGGACATGACTGAAGTGACTTAGCATGCGTGAATCATACCCTTATAGTGTATGAAGAGAAGGTTTCCTCTCCATGAATTGAGTGATGAGCCCTGGTAGTCCTGCCCGTCACAGTATCACCCCTGAGGACTGCCTTCCCTCTATGGCCTGGCAGTGACAGTCAGAGGTTCCCAGGTATTCCTGGGCTTCCCTCCAAGGACATTTTCTTCCAGATGTTCCCACAGATGCTGGCAGGGGCATCAGAGGCCCCTATTCCACTGTTCTAGGCACAGAACATTCTGTGTGTTTAGGTAAGAGCAGTGATCACAAATCCCCTCTTCCATTCCCTCCTTGTCCCCCTTCCCTACTGAACCCAAGTGGGGATAGCTGGTCAGGTGTCCTGAGTCCTAGAGAAGCCCTCTGGACTTATGGGTTTTTTAAATTTTGGATTCCTTGGAGATTAACCTTGAAATAGTCCTTAAAAATTATTCAAAAGGATACTAGGAGAGAGGCAGGGCAGTAGTTTGGCATATTGGAAAGCACATGGATATGATGTTGAGAGCTCTAATTAAGCCTCAACATCCCTGTATGAAAAATGGGATTGATGATGTCTGCTTGACAGCTTGATGAGAGGAGAAGGAAGTATTGAATGAGAAGGAAGTACTCAGTAGAGGGTAAAGATTTTTACTTTCCCATGTGGGCCCTGCCCAAGTCACAGCCAAAACTGGGGCTGAAGGGCGAGAAGTGCCTAAGTCCCAGTCCAGGAGGGCCCTCTTGGTTTCTCTTCCAAGGATCTAACTGGGCCAGGTGTTCTACTTGCCCCCCGCCCCTTTCTACTTTGCCTCTGGGGCAGATGTGATTAGCTTTCAGAAGGTGCAACACAATTAAAGACAGTTAAAGGGGAAAACATACAGGTGTTGGAATTGAACAGTCTAGGTCAAGTTTCTGTTTTACCAGTCAGCTATTAAACCCTGGGAATACTTAACTTTTTTGGGGGGCTTCAGTTTTCTCACCTATAATGTAGACATGATGCATAAAAGTCTTATTATGGAGAAACATTCCCAAGACTTGTTAAAATGGTGTGAGTTTTCAGAGAAAATCTCAAGCATAGAGCTATCCCCTGGGGGTTTAAGGCAGTGTTCAGTTCAGTTCAGTCGCTCAGTCGTGTCTGAAACTTTGTGACCCCATGAATCACAGCACACCAGGCCTCCCTGTCCATCACCAACTCCAGGAGTTCACTCAGACTCATGTCCATCAAGTCGGTGATGCCATCCAGCCGTCTCATCCTCTGTCGTCCCCTTCTCCTTCTGCCCCCAATCCCTCCCAGCATCAGGGTCTTTTCCAATGAGTCAGTGTAGGCTTTCTAAAAAAGAAAAAGACCTTTTCTTTGTTTATTTTTCCTTAATTATGTCCTATTTTCAAAATAGAGTGATTTAGCTCCAATTTCCTTCAGAACCTCCAAATGTTATCTGAGTGTGTGCCATGATTCTAATTGCTAACTGCTGCTCAGGCTGGCAGTCAGCTGGCAGGACTGTGGGAGACTGGGGTGCTTCAGGGCTGAGCAGTCTGAAGGGTGACACTGGCTCGTTGGTTTGGCTCCCCCTCCCGTCCTTCATCTCTCTCTTGCTGCCGCCATCTGAGGTCCAGCCCGATTTTACCTCAGATAGCTGTCCACTTCAGCTGTCGAGGCAGCTCTCTTCTGGGCCAGCTAAATCCTCCTCTCTCGGATTTCTGGTGTCTCCGCAGTTCTCAGTCTTTGCCTTTGGGAGAGATTGGCTGCTAGTTAGTATGCGTGTGTCTATGAGGCTGTGCTTGAGGTAAAGTGGAAATTAAGGTGACAAATGCAGGGGTCGGGGAGGAGGGTGATAAAAAGGTTTTGGAAACCTAAGACATTTTCAGAGCCCTTATTCCCCATTTTTATGCAAACATGAAAGAAACACCACTTTGTATACTGTGATGCTGCTTTCTGATGTCTTTTGAGGTTCCTGACCTCACTGATTTTGCAACAGCACAACGAGGTCATTGTTGCCTGGACCCAGGACTTGCATTTGTAGTCCCAGGGCTCCGCTCAACACATCAGTCTACCCTCTAGGTAACAGGATTGAATGTGCCAGCCCATAATTTCTTCTCAGTATATTTCCTAAGGCAGCACATCTTTATCCTGGGAACTGCCCAGTTTTGCATTGTCTATCCATGTGAAATTTCTGGATGGTATTGATATCTGGCCCTCTGGAACACCAGAGCCTTTTTGCTGACATTTCCAGGTCAGGGATCCTTGGTCACCCTCTCTCTTAGGTACAAACTGTGCTGCAAGTGTCGCCGAGTCCAAGCTCATTCTGCTCGTCACATGATAGGCCAATAAATCCGGGAGATGAGGTATTGAGGCAAGCGACATGACTTTGGAAAGCTGGCTGACTGAGAAAATGTCAGACTAGTGTCTCAAAATAATTGTATTGTTCTGGATGCCAGGGCTTAGATGCTAGGTTCTTTTATGGATCAGAGATGGGGGGAGGTGAGGAAACAAAGTAAAAGACCATTTAATTCTTGCAAATGTCTCCTAGAATGGCAAGCCTTAGGCAGGGGGCTGTGTTAGTTTCATTTCCTTAGTCATTTCACAGGTAGTATGAAACGGAGTATCTCCTGTCATATCAATAAACAAATATGCACAGCTTTCTGTGATTCCGGCTCTCCACATGTGAATTTCTGAGCCAAACTAGTAAGCAAGAGACAAAGGGCACCATTTCCCACACAAAGAACTCAAGGATGTCCCAGTCTTTCACAGGTGGTCAGGGTCAGGCTATCTACCTGTGAGTCAAACAAAGGGACCCTAGCCCAGGGCTCAGGCAGAGGTGGGCAGGCAGGGCTCCCTGAGGCAGGCTGTTATGAATGCCTACAAAAGGGCTTCCCTCATAGCTCAGTTGGTAAAGAATCTGCCTGTAACCCCTGGGCCGGGAAGATCCCTTGGAGAAGGACAGGGGTTGGGAAGATCCCCTGGAGAAAGAAATGACAACCCACTCCAATATCCTTGCTTGGAGAATCCCATGGACAAAGAAGCCTGGCAGTACAGTTCATAGGGTCACAAGAGTCTGACACGACTTATCGACTAAACCACATAATAACAAAATTGGCAAAATAAGATTTAAAGTCACAGAAGCAGATCCAGTATGGAGTCAGATTTAACCCTTCCCAGTTAAATATGTCCATTTTGCATTTATTTAGAGTCAAGGCTTTGCTTTTGCCCTGTTCTCCATATATCCATTCTCATGCCCTCTGGATCCCTGAATGAGAAAGATCTTTTCTGTTTGATCCTAAAAATTCTTGTTCTGAACTTACAACACCCTGCTAAGAATTTCCAGTTTTTATTTTTATTTTTCAAAAATCTCTATAGTTCAGACAATTGGCAGTTTTTCTTATCCCCTTGGCTGTGCTACCCTCATTAGACATTTACTGAGGAATTCTTGTGATAAAACTCTTTTTTATTTTCAACAAACATTAACTAAACACAGGATTGGGTCCCTGCCATTTAGGAATTAAAAATTTAGTGACAAACAAACATAGCAATAATTCTAGTTCAGGATGGTAAATGCATAAAAAGAGATCTAAACAAAGTTCTTTGGGAGCACAGAACAGGAAACATTGAATTATACCCAAGGGGATCAAGGGGGAAGAGGTTCAAGAAAGTGCATAGGAGAGAGACAGTAAACCAGGATGTGGAAGATGTAATTTTGCCCAGTGGGAAGAAAAAGAGGGAGATTTAGGAGGAAAGTGACAAAAGAGAAGTAAAAAAAAAAAAAGACAAATAGACACAGAGGCACAAAATCAATGCTACATTTATGAAATGGTGTGTATTCCAATGTGCCTGGAGTATAGGGGCCATGGGAAGAGTGGTCAGAGAGAAACTAGGGCTGGATGCTGAAAGGTGGAGTTTTGCCACACCTTGGTAGTTCTGTCTTTATTCCAGAATTAATCTGAAGTTTTAAAAGGTATTTTTTAAGACAATAAATGGTGACCTGATTTCATTTAGGTGGAAGATTCCTGGGATTGTGCTGATGACAAAGTTAACACTAGGGGCATGGCTATGAGAATCAGAGTATTTAGTTTATGTGTCTGTTTACTAAGTTCTTTCAATCATATCCAACTCTTTGTGACGCTATGAACTGTAGCCGGTCAGGTTTCTCTGTCCATGGGATTCTCCAGGCAAGAATATTGGAGTGGGTTGCCATGCCCACCTCTAGGGGATCTTTCCAACCCAGGGATTGAACCTGGGTCTCTTATGCCTCCTGCATTGGCAGATGGGTTCTTTATCATTGGCACCACCTGGGAAGTCCTGTGTCTGTTTAGGCCACCATAACAGAAAAAGGGAAACACTATAGGAAAACAGTTAGCAATACATATAAATTTTATTTTTTGGTGCAGATTTACTCTGTTCCAGGCATTATGTTAAAAGCTTTAACACTGATCATCTCAGTTAATCCTTACATTGATTTCTATTAAGCAGAGACTATTATCCTCATTTTAGCAATGAGGACACTGAGGCTTATAAAGGTTAAATGATTTTCCCCAGATCGTACAGCTAACAAAGTTGTTGCCTGGGATTTAAATCCAGGCTTGATTTAAATCCAGTCTTAACAGCTGTACAATACTGCCCTTGGAAGACCTTGATCTTTGGACATGGAGCGTTTGATGTGTTTCAGAGACAACTAGGTTGTTTTTTTTTAGTAACTTTAGAATTGTGAATCTGGATCACAAAAGATAATTCAGGCCTTCCCAAGAATATTTGGGAATCAACAGTTTACTGAAGGTTTACTGAAGTGGGTGAGATGGCTCAGGGAATGTATATAGATTGAACAGAGCTCTGAGGATATAATTATGAGAGCATTATCATATAAAAGCATGCTTAAGGGTCAAGTGAAGGAGGCTGAAGATCCAGAAAGAACCAAGAACTAATGATCAGAGAGTGAGGAGAAGCAGAAGGATTGAGGAGAAGTTTTAAGGAGGAGGGAAATAATCACCATGCCGTATGCTACGGAGAGGTCAGTACAGAAGATTTAAGTGACTTTGGAGACTTTGGTCTCTTAACCTGCAGTTCTTCATTAAGCATGGGCAGACCCCTTAGGGCTTCTCCCTCCAGTTTTTGGAATTAAACTCTGTCCCTCTGTGTTCTAAAACTCATGCTCGAAGTGTTTCCCCCTTTGTGTCTGGCCCAAGGGAGCCTCTGGGTGACTGATCAATGGTGGAACAAAAACCATCAGCACATTCTGAGCCCAGTGAATGGTGTAAGCCCCTCCTGATGCTGACTGTGAGCTCTTCTCTGCATTCAACTGCTGTCTGGTAGCCCATGCAGAAGCCCCTACCTCAGTTATCAAGGACCAAATCTTAAGAACCTAGTCCTTTTTTTCTTGCTTTGCTGTGCTTAGTCGCTTAGTCATGTCTGACTCTTTGCAGACCCATGGACTGCAATCTGCCAGGTTTCTCCTTCCATGGGGATTCTCCAGGCAAGAATACTGGACTGGGTTGCCACACCCTCCTCCACGGGATCTTCCCAACCTAGGAATTGAACCCGGGTCTCCAGCATTGCAGGTGGATTCTTTACCATCTGAGCCACTAGGGAAGCCCCCTTTTTTCTTACCAAGATAAAATCATCTTAAACATACCCTAGCATAATGGGAAGAGGAGAAAGCCTATATATATATATATATATATATATATATATATAATATATACCTGTATATAGTGTCAGTTCAGTTCAGTTCAGTTCAGTCACTCAGTCATGTCCGACTCTTTGCGACCCCATGAATCACAGCACTCCAGGCCTCCCTGTCCATCACCAACTCCCGGAGTTCATTCAAATTTACANAAAAACCATCAGCACATTCTGAGCCCAGTGAATGGTGTAAGCCCCTCCTGATGCTGACTGTGAGCTCTTCTCTGCATTCAACTGCTGTCTGGTAGCCCATGCAGAAGCCCCTACCTCAGTTATCAAGGACCAAATCTTAAGAACCTAGTCCTTTTTTTCTTGCTTTGCTGTGCTTAGTCGCTTAGTCATGTCTGACTCTTTGCAGACCCATGGACTGCAATCTGCCAGGTTTCTCCTTCCATGGGGATTCTCCAGGCAAGAATACTGGACTGGGTTGCCACACCCTCCTCCACGGGATCTTCCCAACCTAGGAATTGAACCCGGGTCTCCAGCATTGCAGGCGGATTCTTTACCATCTGAGCCACTAGGGAAGCCCCCTTTTTTCTTACCAAGATAAAATCATCTTAAACATACCCTAGCATAATGGGAAGAGGAGAAAGCCTATATATATATATATATATATATATATATATATAATATATACCTGTATATAGTGTCAGTTCAGTTCAGTTCAGTTCAGTCACTCAGTCATGTCCGACTCTTTGCGACCCCATGAATCACAGCACTCCAGGCCTCCCTGTCCATCACCAACTCCCGGAGTTCATTCAAATTTACATCCATCGAGTCGGTGATGCCATCCAGCCATCTCATCCTCTGTTGTCCCCTTCTCCTTCTGCCCCCAATCCTTCCCAACATCAGAGTCTTTTCTAATGAGTCAAGTCTTCGCATGAGGTGGCCAAAGTGCTGGAGTTTCAGCTTCAGCATCATTTCTTCCAAAGAACACCCAGGACTGATCTTCTTTAGAATGGACTGGTTGCATCTCCTTGCAGTCCATGGGACTCTCAAGAGTCTTTTCCAACACCACACTTCAAAAGCATCAATTCTTCTGCGCTCAGCTTTCTTCACAGTCCAACTCTCACATCCATACATGACCACTGGAAAAACCATAGCCTTGACTAGACGGACGTTTGTTGGCAAAGTAATATCTCTGCTTTTGAATATGCTATCTAGTTTGGTCATAACTTTTCTTCCAAGGAGTAAACATTTTTAATTTCATGGTTGCAGTCACCATCTGCAGTGATTTTGGAGCCCCCCAAAATAAAGTCTGACACGGTTTTCACTGTTTCCCCATCTATTTGCCATGAAATGATGGGACCAGATGCCATGATCTTAGTTTTCTGAATGTTGAGCTTTAAGCCAACTTTTTCACTCTTTCACTTTCATCAAGAGGCTTTTAAATACAATTTATATAATCTAATAAATAATAGGAGCATGTGAATATTCGTGAATGAATGGAAGAAAGGGAAACAGGGAGAAAGTTAGTTAACTCTCTAATTGTTTCAACAGAGAGATATGATCTGAGAAAACTCAAGTCTGATATTTCCCACCTCAGGAATCTCTACTTATATCCCTCACTTCAGCAGCCAGATTTGGGGATGGTGGAACCCTAGTATAGGGTTGATCGTTCCTCCAGTGCTTCTAATGCCATCATCTTTCACGTTTAGTCCTCTGCATCAGTCCCACTCTCTTCGGCCTAGTAGGTCCCCTAGAAACAGAGCTTAAATAGAAATTCTTATTTAAAGGACATATTGTCACAAGAAGATGAGTGAGGGAAATAGGATAGGGCAGGGAAAGAAACTGGTTTCAACTGGAGACCAGCTACAGGTTTGGTTCCTCAGGAAGCTTTGGAGCACACATTGCCTCCCAGATTTGGTCCCACCTGGAGTCAAGGAGGCTGGCCTTGTGTACCATTGTGTCAGGCACTCATTGCCTGACATCTAGATCACTCTAGATCTGCCCTGGTGGGGATAACATGACTTTCTGGGTGAAGTGCCTCTCATTTGGTAAATAAAAATTTTCTTTAGAAAGGAAGAATTCTGACTCTGTCTTACTCAACATTCACTGCAGAAAGGATATAGATGCATTGGCTTGGTGAAGGGGATCTGAGTGGGACACCTATGGCATCCATTGCGGTCATTGTTCCTTTAATGATATAAACTGGGCAGTCTGAACAAGTGTAAGACTTTGGGTGAACATTTAAGCAAGAGTAAAAATGTAGAGTTAGAGCTCAGGATGAGTTTAGTGTATCTGTTTCTTTTTTTTTTTAATTGAATTAAGGGTTACCATAATAAAATAGGTATTATTAAGTTTTACATTAAGTTTTAAATAGCTACAAGAGTTAAGTCTTTGTTGTTTAGTTGCTAAGTTGTGTCTAACTCTTTCATGACCCCATGGACTGGAGCTGTCCATGGGATTTCCCAAGCAAGAATACTGGAGGGGATTGCTGTTTCCTTCTCCAGGGGATCTTTTCAACCCAGGGATCAAACCCACATCTCCTGCATTGGCAGGTGGATTCTTTACCATTGAGACACCTGAGAAGGCCATTATTCAGTTTTACATTGTTTTATATAGCTACTGGAGTGAAGTCGTAGGTTAATGCTAAAGTTAGTGTTAAGGCTAGAATTGGAGAGGTCATTAGAATTAGTGATAAGGTTATATTTCAGTGTTAGTCTGTGTTACTAGAGTATTGCTACATTGGACTGTGATTATTCTTAAAGATAGCCTAATGATAGAATTACAGTAGGTATTAAAGATAGGGGAGCACAGGGTAGTTAGGATAGAAGCAATGGGAGTTTTTATCATCTATGTCTGATATGAACTTAGTCAACTATCTCTTCTTGGTGAACTACATGATTTAAAACACTTAGCATTTTTTCTTCAGTATTTTATTTGTTTTCCGAATTCACTTTGAGGTGAGGCTAGTGAGTAAGACTGGGTGAATGCTCATTTGGGCCTTGAGTTATGAAGGATAGTTAGGTTGAATTTAGAATAGAATCAGAGTTTGGATAGGCAATGAAATTAGAGTTCTTATCAGAGAATAGGGCATGGAACAGGGAGGATGGTGGTGGGGAGGAAAACGACAGAAAAATCTTAGAGGATCTGACAATGGTTTCTCTTTGTATTCCAGCCTCTACCTGCCTGGTACTGGTTGCAGCTCAGCTTCTTCACAATGGTGGGTCCCAATGGCAATGAATCCAGTGCCACATATTTCATCTTAATAGGCCTGCCAGGCTTGGAAGAAGCTCAGTTCTGGCTGGCCTTCCCATTGTGTTCCCTCTACCTTATCGCTGTGCTAGGTAACTTGACGATCATCTACATTGTGCGGACGGAGCACAGTCTACATGAACCCATGTACATCTTTCTTTGCATGCTTTCTGGCCTTGATGTTCTCATCTCCACCTCATCCATGCCCAAAATGATGGCCATCTTCTGGTTCAACTCCACTACCATCCAGTTTGATGCTTGTCTGTTACAGATGTTTGCCATCCACTCTTTATCTGGCATGGAGTCCACAGTGCTGCTGGCCATGGCCTTTGACCGCTATGTGGCCATCTGCCACCCCCTACGCCATGCCACTGTGCTAACATTGCCTCGTGTAACCAAGATTGGCATGGCTGCTGTGGTGCGGGGGGTTGCGCTTATGGCACCCCTGCCTGTCTTCATCAAAAGGCTACCCTTCTGCCGCTCCAATATCCTTTCCCATTCCTACTGCCTGCACCAAGATGTCATGAAGCTGGCCTGTGCTGACATCCACGTCAATATCATCTATGGCCTCATCGTCATCATCTTAGCCATTGGCCTGGACTCACTTCTCATCTCTTTGTCATATCTGCTTATCCTCAAGACTGTGTTGGGCTTGACACGTGAAGCCCAGGCAAAAGCATTTGGTACATGTGTCTCTCATGTGTGTGCTGTTTTTATATTCTACGTACCATTCATTGGATTGTCTATGGTGCACCGGTTTGGCAAGCGGCAGGACTCCCTCCTGCCCATCATCCTGGCCAACACCTACCTGCTTGTTCCTCCCGTGCTCAACCCTATTGTCTACGGAGTGAAGACAAAGGAGATCCGACAGCGCATCCTTCGTCTTTTTCATGTGACCACCCACACTTTGGATCCCTAAGGGATCAAATTTCTTTTTCGTGCAAAGTCTTTCAGTTCAGATTTTAATATCAACATTTTGGAAGACAGTATTAGGAAAAAAATTCTTAATAAAAACACAACTGATCCTTCAAAGATGAAATTGGTTGGAGGATATCCATGTGTGTAGGGGCAGCAGAACTGTATATTCCCCATCCTTATTTTTCAATATTATTTTTCCCTTTAGTTCTTTGGGGTAGTTGTGGTTGGAGGGTTATTACTTCCCATTTGGTTGGAATTCAGTTCAATTCTCAAGTCCAAACCATTCAGATAATTGCTTGCACTGATAGTTCACAGCATTCTGAGATAAGGGCGATATTTCTAAAGGACATTTACGAAAGGTTTGAGTATGACAAAAATTAAATACAAGAATATAATACAATTAGATAATCTGGCTTAAAACTGACTTCCTCTTCAGAATCCCCTACCATTTGGATCTTAGAAAAGGAGACATACCTGGATTTCCCTCTTCAAGGTGACCTCCACAGAGAAAACATGACTTCTCTTTTTTTCTGACTACCATTCCTTAAGAAGAGGATTGCAAGTAAATTCACAAAAGGTTACATTTATCTACATTAACGAAGGATGATACTGTATCTGAGAATTTTCATAGACTCTGGACAGTTTTCCTTATTTTCCAGTTTTCTTATCAACCTTTTGATTTTGGTAGGAATATGATTAGTGTCCTTATTGTACTGATGGGGAAACTGATGTTCGATGAGATCACACAGGCTTAAAACATTATCTTTTGGTGCCCAATCCCATCTTTGAAGAGAGGCTGTTAGACTAGTGGGGTAGTAAGTCAGACATTCTAGAGTCTTGAATTTTCTGTATTTAAGTTCCTTTCTCGTTCAGGATTGTATTTAGGAATTTCCTGTTAATGTTGTTGATGGCTTTAATTTCAAAGATTCCCAGGCTATTTGCCATTGTACTTATGTTGTAGCAATAGGAATATGTTTGGGTAATTCCCAAACAGTGGCTATTTCGGGTAATAGTATGATTAGTAGTTGGGGCATTCACTGGATATCTGGAGGGACACTTTATAGAGAAATGCAGCCGAGAAAACTTAGAAGCTCATGGCAGAAAGGGCAGGGCTGGTACCATAGGCCAGGGAGTCAAGAGCACAAAGCATTGTGAGACTGAGTAGGGTCAGTGGCCCAGGTGACCAGCAAGGAAGAAAAGCTAAGGCAAACATAGGTCCACAGAAACATTAAAGTGGAATATGTATTCCCAGGGTTCTGAGGTATCCTGCTGGGGACACCCACAGCATCAGAGTGCCATGGGTTTGATTGGGGAATTAAGATTAGGGAATTAATTGGGGAATGGGGAATTAAGATCCCACATGTTGTGTCATGCAATATAGACTTTTTTTTTTTAAGACTGTATCCCTGATAGCTGTATTTAGCATGAGTATGGTTCCAAAGGCCCACCCAGGAGCCCCACAGGCCAAGTATATCACTTCCAGAAGGAAGCCACATGGGAAGAATGTGTGTGGGCATTGCAGGAGTGTGGGAGGAATGAACGGAGCAGGAATGAGATCTCCACCCACAGGGGAGTGCTAGGCAGACCTAAGGAGAGGTAGGTAAGTGTGAGAAGCAAGTAGGAGAGTAGAGAGCATGGCACATGGCTGACCAGACTTTTCTGGCCATAGCCAGAAGCACAGGACTACTCAGTAGAAAGGATACCAGGAGAGCATATTCAATTTCTTGGACTGGAATCCAGAAGATGCGAATTGTGAGCAGTATGGAATCTGCTGTGCCTGGTGAGTGGTGACCCGCAGATCAAGGTATATAAACTAGTCAGTGCCAGCTAGGGTCACTCTGAACTGTACAGAGGATCATCGCACTTCCCAATAGTGCCCTGACACTGAGATTGAAAGAAAGAAACAGAATGAGAGAGAAGAGAAAGACTTTTTCCTATTAGGAAAGCAGTATATGATCACAGTAAACAAAAATCTTAGACATTCTGAAAATATAACAGAAATAAAAATGTAATAAAAACTCCAGTAAACTTGTCACCCTAGAGGAAAAAAAAAAAAAGTACTGCTGGCATTTTGGTGGTTATTCTTCCAGATTTCTAATAAGTGTTTGTATACATGCTTCTGTATGGGTATATGATGAATGTGGGTATCTGTTTCATAGCTGAAATCCCACAAGAGTCATAGACAAATGAGTAAAAAGAGACAAATCAGAAAGACATATTTTTTACTTTTATTTCTGGGGATGCAGCTATTATCTTAAATTTCAAAAGAGATTCCAAGTGTACAATAGTTAATATGCTCAGGACAAAGTTTCATGGTTTTGATCCTAAGTGGATTAACCATTTGGTGAATGTAAACCCACATGCACACACGTCACTTCCACTGCCTTCCTTCCTGTGTTTCTCCATAAGTACTAAATGCCAGATTTAGGACAAAACTATATCTGGTCATTTACTTCAGTACTTACTGGGTCACCTGGAGGGCCCAGAGGTAAGAACTAGGATGAAAAGAGAGGCTGCCTTTTTTAGGAGAGTTGACTGAAAATTAGTGGTTTCCTGGGTAGTTTTAATAGTAAAGAATCTGCCTGCAATGCCGGAGACCTGGGTTTGATCCCTGGGTTGGGAAGATCCCCTGAGGAAGGGAAAGGCAACCCATTCCAATATTCTCGCCTGGGAAAACCCA
Organism: Redunca redunca; assembly: GCA_006410935.1. NCBI lineage: Eukaryota > Metazoa > Chordata > Mammalia > Artiodactyla > Bovidae > Redunca > Redunca redunca. The sequence goes on along the minus strand of SJYQ01001650.1, from coordinate 157,035 downwards.
CAGGCAGAGGAGTCTGGTAGGCTACAATTCATGGGGTCGTAAAAAGTTAAACATGACTCAGCAGCTAACACTTCCACCTTTCAAAGAACTTTATCATGTACATTTTACCTGGACATCATTTTTGGCCCCATTTCCTTTGTTTAGATATTCTTGTCTCTGGCCTCACCATTGCAGCTAATTGGCCCTTTTCTGGGTCCTAGAAAAGTCAGAATAACATGAAATTTCAGTCTTTAAGTCACTTACTCTTTTTTTTTTTTTAGGTTTTCCCTAGAAAAGATTCATAAACACGTCTTATGTCCCCAGTTATGACTACCAGCTCTCTAGTCCAGATGCTCCCCTGCTGCTTGTCATTGTCAAAACCAATTGTCATTGTCAAAACCTTTACACTGGTCTCCTTGCTTTGAATATCATTTGCACCAGACCTAAACCCCACAAAGCTGGTATGAGTTTTTTCCAAACACTCCTCTGATTAACTTCCCTGCTTAAAATCCATCAAAGATCTTTTGTTACTTCCCATAAAAAGTTTTTACTTCTCAGAAAGACACTAGGCCACACCTTTCCCTTTAATACCTGTTCTTGTCTTATTTTTCCAGTGTAACATTTATAATTCTTCCACACAACATAGTATTCAGCTACTTGGTGTCTCTGATCGATTTCATGCATTTTTAAAGCCTTTGTTTCACTCTGTTGCATTGTATGAACTGATCTTTTGCCATTTTTTTTTTCTTTTTAGTAACTCCTTATAAAATGATGTTATTCATGATTTGTCAGGCCACTGTCTCTCTTCATTGTGCTCTGACTTCTTGAAGATTTTTAGAACTGGACCATTTTCAGTTCAGAAAAGCTAGAATGAGATCGCTGAGTTGTATCTGTTTAAGATAATAACGTATCTTATATCACTCTTTCAGTTAAGTTGAGAAGATTCCCTTGTATGCAATGGACATACACGTGGAGGGTCATTCCCTTCCACTATGGCTGGCCTTCTTGACATAGGCAGATCTGAACTTGGGAAAGGAATATATTATAACATTGGTTTAGGCTTTCAGGGTTGATGTTCATTGTTTATCTCTTAAGCAAAGTACTTTCAAAGTACTTCATGTCCATTCCCCTGGAATCTCATAGTTTTTGTTATCCTAGATTTGATCCATAGAATATGAAACTGATGCAGAAGCAGATTGTAATCTGCTCTTCCTAAGGAAGCCAAGGATGTAGAGTTCTTAACCGTAACACACTTCAAGAATAAGGGTATGAAGACTTGGTTGGAAATCTGAACTGGGGTTATAGGAGAGGATTCAACTGTCAGTGTCAGACTTCCCCATGGAATCTGCCAGGCAAGCGAGTCTCTTGGAGAAAAAGACACTCCTGAGAAGGGTTACAAGAAGAGTTGGTGCTTAGGCAGGTGGCACCATATCACATGATTAACACATTTATTCACTTGTTCAATAAAAATTTATGAAAAAATTAAAGATGGATTTTTTATGTTGTTTTTTCCTCTAGATTTTCCTCTTCCTTAATTCATACTTTGCCCAGAAAACCCTATACAGTTTCCAAGGTGAAATAAAAAGCCTTCTCCCCTTTGTGGAGGTTTGTCTGAGCTTCCTAGGAAAGTTCTAGCATGTATGGATTTATTGTCCTTGTGATCTCTTGCACTAAATTTTATTATGGTATGTTTAAATCTATACTCTGTTTGTGTATTTACATACCTTTATCCTGGAACAATATTGTGAACTCCTAGCAAGAAAGGACCATAATTAAAACATTTCTTAGCCTTTGCTCCCTAGCACTACTTCTGGTACAAAGTAAATGGTGAATGTCCATTTGTATCATGAAGAAGCCTCATTGTCATCCCACTGCATGAGCACAGACTAGGAATTGTCAGTGCTTGCTGAGGGTAGCAGGATCCTATGAAGCTACAGAAAGTGTCTTTTGTGGTATCCAGACTCCGTTCAGTTCAATTCAGTTGCTCAGTTGTGTCTGACTCTTTGCATCCCCATGAATTGCAGCACGCCAGGCCTCCCTGTCCATCACCAACTCCCGGAGTTCACTCAAACTCATGTCCATCGAGTCAGTGATGCCATCCAGCCATCTCATCCTCTGTCATCCCCTTTTCCTCCTGCCCCCAATCTCTCCCAACATCAGAGTCTTTTCCAATGAGTCAACTCTTTGCATGAGGTGGCCAAAGTACTGGAGTTTCAGCTTTAGCATCATTCCTTCCAAAGAAATCCCAGGGCTGATCTCCTTCAGAATGGACTGGTTGCATCTCCTTGCAGTCCAAGGGACTCTCAAGAATCTTCTCCAACACCACACTTCAAAAGCATCAATTCTTCGGCACTCAGCTTTCTTCACAGTCCAACTCTCACATCCATACATGACCACTGGAAAAACCATAGCCTTGACTAGACGGACGTTTGTTGGCAAAGTAATGTCTCTGCTTTTCAATATGCTGTCTAGGTTGGTCCTAACTTTTCTTCCAAGGAGTAAGCATCTTTTAATTTCATGGCTGCAGTCACCATCTGCAGTGATTTTGGAACCCCAACAAATAAAGTCTGGCACTGTTTCCACTGTTTCCCCATCTATTTCCCATGAAGTGATGGGACCAGATGTCATGATCTTAGTTTTCTGAATGTTGAACTTTAAGTCAACTTTTTCACTGTCCTCTTTAACTTTCATCAAGAGGCTTTTTAGTTCCTCTTTACTTTCTGCCATAAGGGTGGTGTCATCTGCATATCTGGGGTTATTGATATTTCTCCTGGCAATCTTGATTCCAGCTTGTGCTTCTTCCAGCCCAGCATTTCTCATGATGTACTCTGCACATAAGTTAAATAAGCAGGGTGACAATATACAGCCTTGATGTACTCCTTTTCCTATTTGAAACCAGTCTGTTGTTCCATGTCCAGTTCTAATTGTTGCTTCCTGACCTGTATACAGATTTCAGAAGAGGCAGGTCAGGTGGTCTGGTATTCCCATGTCTTTCAGAATTTTCCACAGTTTCTTGTGATCCACACAGTCAAAGGCTTTGGCATAGTCAATAAAGAAGAAAGAGATGTTTTTCTGGAACTCTCTTGCTTTTTTGATGATCCAGCGGATGTTGCCAATTTGATCTCTGGTTCCTCTGCCTTTTCTAAATCCAGCTTGAACATCTGGAATTTCATGGTTCACGTATTGCTGAAGCCTGGCTTGGAGAATTTTGAGCATTACTTTACTAGCGTGTGAGATGAGTGCAATTGTGTGGTAGTTTGAGGATTCTTTGGCATTGCCTTTCTTTGGAATTGTAATGAAAACTGCCCTTTTCCCGTCCTGTGGCCACTGCTGAGTTTTCCAAATTTGCTGACATATTGAGTGCAGCACTTTCACCAGAGTCCTTAACATGTCATAATTACATCAGCCTCTGTCTTTCTCCCTTAGGATCCTGAGCATGGCCTCCCTGATGGGCTTGGACTTGACACTATAGATGATGGGGTTGAGCACAGGGGGCACCACCAGGTACACATAGGAAACAAGGGCGTGTACCACAGCAGGAACGTGCCTCCCGAAATGGTGGATCATGGACATGGTGACACCTGGAATAAAGAAGACAAAGACAGCCAGGATATGGGGGGCACAGGTGTTAAGGGCCTGGATGCGCTCCCTGGGAGAGGCCAGACTCAGGACCATGCGCAGGATGAAAGTGTAGGATAGGACAATGAGCAGGGAATCTATGCCCCCAGTGGACACAACCACCTAGAGCCCATAGAGTGTTTGATGCTGATGTCAGCACAGGCTCTTCTCATCACATCAGGATGGAAAGAGAATGAGTGAGACAGGACATTATTGCCAGGGCAGAAGTTTAGATGCTTAATCAAAAATGGCACAGCGAAGAGGCACAAAGTAGCATGGGCCACAATGGCCAGCCCAATCCTGATGATGACATTGTTTGTGGGGATAGAGGCATAGCGCAGGGGGTTGGAGATGGCCACAAAGTGGTCAAACGACATGGCCAGGAGCACTGAGGACTCCACCTAGGAGAAGAAGTGGAGGAAGAACATCTGGACCAGACAGGCATTGAAGCTGATGAGCCGATGGTCAAACCAGAGCACTGCCAGCGTGGTGGGCATTGTGGCCAAGGTGAGGCCCATGTCGGTGAGGGCCAGCATGGACAGGAAGTAGTACATGGGCTGGTGCAGGCTGGGGGCCCTCCTCACAGCCAAGAGGATCAGGCAGTTTCCAGAGAGGGCCACAGTGTATGTGGAGGAGAAGAGGATGGAGATCCAGCCATGAACAGTCTCCAGGCCTGGGATGCCAATCATCAGGAAAGCAGGAGGCTGGAAGAAGGAGGAAAGAAAGGGACAAGGAAGAGAGCATCTTTACGTTACAGATCAGGTCTCCAGAAAGATGTGACTCCTTCAATCTGGGCAGGCACTGAGAGGATCCAGAATGATAGTAAAGAAAAATCTAATATTGAATCTGAATTCTAAAATTCAAGTCCTATACCTGATCAAGTCCCAGTACAATCAAGTAACTGGTTGTATTTTACCAACATGTCCAAAACCTAATGATAATAACAATTTAAATCTTTGCAGACCCCCTATTATATTTCATGTACTATGCTAGTGTATTGCCTAGATTTTCTCATTTCATTATCAAAGTCATAAATTTTTTTTTTTTTTAAGGCTGTTCCCCCTCATCCACAATATCGGGCCCTATGAGTCATGTCACTATGACTTAATTTTATCTTGCAAAAGTTTACCATCCCTAATGTTGAGCCCAGGTATGAGCTGAGGAAATTTCTCTGTAGGGAAATAGCGATTAGAATTCAGAGAATCTGATAATTGTCTACTTGTTGCCCAAATTGAGGATGTATTGTTATGTGCATTGGGATATGAGAAGAATGCCTGTTTGGAGAGAGAGAAGGACAATTTAATCAGATATCCAGGGAGAGGCAAGGATGAGAACTCATGCAATCTGATAGAGAGAGGGTCTGAAAGAGTGACTAGCTGCTTTATTCCCCCATGGAGATGGCCTTACAGTTCCTGAAACCAGGCATTCCTAAGGTGCCATGTTTTTCTTGCTTTTGACTTTTGTACAAAACATTTTGAGTATAATAAATGGATTGATTTGTGCATAAGAATTTTTGACTGAATTTCTCCATCTCAGAACCAGCAGAGACTTTGAACAAGGCCACCTCCCCCCTCCCATGATACAGATGAGAACACTGAAACTCAACTCTAGTGGCTGGCCTTTGAGTGAACTGCTCCTATGTTGTAGCCCTTCACATTAAATCTGAGTCTGTCTGACTCCAAATCCAATATCCTTTCCTGTGACTTCTTCAAATGAGAGAAAGTATTTGAAAACTGTCTTCAGCACAAAGCACCACAGGCATGATTTCTGTTATTATTGTGTAATATGTATTTCTTTAAATCTTTCTCTGTCTGTTATTCCTCTAATCTTCACAATTATCTTGTGATATAGACTCTGAAGGGATTACTATCCCTCCTTTAGGGATAATGTAACTGAGATTCAGAGAAGTGGCTTATTTATGCTACTACCCTGCTTAAAATCTCTCAGTATTCCTAAGTGCAGTCTGATAAAATGCTTGTGATATGATGTTATATGGTGATACTGACCCCTATCATTTCAAACACATATTGGGATATAGTTGATTTACAATGTTGTGTTAGTTTCAGGTGTATAGCAAAGTGAATCACTTATTCACTTACATATATATACTCATTTTTAAGACTCTTTTCCTACATAGACAATTACAGAGTGAGTAGAGTTCCTTGTGCTATATAACAGGCCCTTACTAGTTATCTATTTTATATATAGTAGCGTGTATATGTCAGTCCCAAGCTCCCAATTTGTCCCTCTCAACCCCACCTGTCTAACTCTCCACCCTTATCACAGAACAGAAAACCTCTTGCTCAGTATTCTTTAACCACACAGACCTTATTTCAGTGTATTAAAAAAGCCAAGTTACTGCTTCACTTTGGGGCTTTCCTGTTCATCTTTTATCCCTCTATTAGCTTTCTCCTGGGTCATTCCTCTGTCTTTAGATCTTAAATACCATTTTCTCAGAGACCATTTGGGTTGACCCTCATTAAGTAGGTGCCAAGAGCCATATACCAAATCCATTATCTTCACCCTACACATACTTAGTTTCTTTGATACCACTCCACATATTTTAAAATTTTATGACTGCTTCTTTCCTTGAAATCTTTTGTTCTCTCTCACTAGACTGTAAGAGCCATGAATACAACAGCCATATGGTTGTATTTGCTGACACAGAGCTCTTGCATTGTGCAGTGCCTGGAACAGAGCAGATTTTCAGTCAATATTTGCTTGTTTGAATAAATAAATGACAAAATAAATAATCAAGTCTGTAAACTCAATGAAAGGAGAGGAAGGAAAAGAAAACTACTATTCTCCTATCCTCCAAATATTGGGAAAAGGGCTGATTTTAAAGAGGAAGGTAGTTGAGGTCTTATCCTAGGCATTAATGCATTATAGAATTGAAAACATGTTTGATTCATGGATGACTGGGCATAAAAGAAATACCCAATGAAGGGTCTTGTTAAATTTTTGAAAATGAATGTATAAAAAGAATTAAGGTCAACAATGAATCTCAAGTATTTGGGTCTATCCATACTGCTTTGAGAACTGTGATGGGGGCCTTCACAGACACATGTGTACTTATAACCTTGCTATTGTATAATCTACCTAGAATTAAAGCTAATGGATGTCCTTCCATCAACTTCCTCTATCTGCCCAATATGCCTTACATCTGTGCTCTCCTTCCTATCATTCAGTCCCTAATTCTATAGTTCATAATCTCATAATTTCTTTTACAGTTTCTTAGGGTGGATGCTTGGCTGGTATCATTTCTCTTACCTAAACGACCACCTCCTCTCCTGGCAGATTTCTCAAGCTACTTCAATCAGTTCAATTTTCCTAATTTTCCTTTCCACACTGAAATTGGTATATCCCTACACCACTGAACTTCTTAATCACTTTCTAGGCCAGTCCACCAGTGCCTTTGGCTGGAGCTCTGTACTGTCGCTTGGGTGTACATCCCTTCAAGGCTTCAGAATCTCTGGGGCAAGCACAGGGGCAGAGACCCTCGGTTCTGTCTCCATGCTTTGTAATTGGTGGAATAACATTGTCACACAGCATACAGCAGATACGATGCATTCCAATTTATTTTAATGTAGAGAATTAGAGTTATGTCGCTATATCATTGAGTTGTGCTGGTTATGTATTGCACAGATTAGAAGTTAGTCAAGTTATGATAAACAATGAATTCCCTCCACTCTGAAGCCACATGGTGGGATATATCTAACTTTTTCCACATATATCTATATCAATGAAAGACACTGATGTTTGGAGAAGTCAAGTTTGTAGTGAGGATACAGCATTGAATGATCTAATCTTAATTCTGTTTGTCACATTATATCTTGTTCCAAATAAACTGCACTGTTTGCCACAGACTGCACTAGGTACCAAGCTTACTAAAAATCTGTCAGTTTCGCCTTGTGATCCTCAATTTCCTCAGGAACTGAGACAGATGATCTCTCTTTCTAATTCTGGCATTCTATGATTGCAAGACTCAGTGTTCCTAAGATAGATTTGTTTTTCACTTTCCTACTTTTTCCTTTTATTGTTTTTTTTTCCCCTCTGACTCTCCTTCCCTTAAGGTTCTCATGCTCCTACACTTTTGTTTTAGCTAAACAACCCTCCACATGCCCAGCCATTTTTTCCCTCCCTTCTGTTTCTTCATTCACATCTCTTAGAAACCCTGTTCAATCATTCAGTCATTTACCTGGTGATTTCTGATTTCTCTCTCCTCTCAGCTACCTTGAGCTTCCCAAGAACAGCAATTCTGATTTATATTCATAAGGCTCTACTCAGCACAATGTATGGTATATCTTGGGAATTTGGTTGCTGTGATGAACAAGTGAATGAAAGTCACCAGAGTAATTTGCATACTATGCGTGCGTGTTGCCAAGCATGCATCTTTCTATTTTTCCAGAAGAGATTTTGGTACCCTTAACCATTACCACTCTGGATCACCAATATAGACATCAGTCTTAGAAACAGAGCTTGGGATTCTGAAGCCTTCTCTGAGCTAAACCAGGAACCACAGGAAAAGCTTATCCTTGATCTTTCCCTTATGCAGAATATGAAACTACCACCGAGGGTACTTAGTACTCCTGTCTCCATATTTCTCTGCTACCTCTGCCTTCTGTCACTTATCTCCATTTGACTCTTATTTTGAAGGAGGAGAGGGGGAGGTAACAGAAGTGTCCTCCAGGACTCTGGTCATAGAGAAGGCTCTGAGTCTGGGCCCTGGCTACTTACCCTGGCTGCTTCCCCAGGCTGCTTTGTTGTGCCACTTCTTACATAAACCCGGGAAGACTCTGCAGCCAAGACACTCCTCTTTTGCTGCTTCAGGGGAATGTAGCCCATCTCTAGGAATATCAGGCTTTAGGCCACAGAGAAAGTTTTTTCTGTTGTGCTTCACCCCTGGGATGGGTACATGTGATGAGAGAGTAAGAAAGATGGAGGAGGCTGAAGGGAGCTTTCAGGAGAAAGGGAAACCCTGGTCAATTAGAGACATGAGCCATTAGAACGCTCCAGAATGTAGAGACTCTCTGGTAATCTACCCCAGCCCTCTGTAAAACATGCTTTCAACAGGTTTTGATGCTTCAGGGGCCCATCTATGCTGTACACCTCATTTTAAAAAGAATACCTTTCTCTTTGCTGGAAAGAGGCAGAGTTAGCCAACACAGAGATGACATTACTTGTGACCAGTAACTAATCTGAACACTCAGAAGTAGGTCATGAGGAAAAAAGGAATGCCTATATCTCAGAAGGAAAAATTCTTTTCACCAAAAGAATTTTCAAGAACTGAAGGAGCATAATATTTGGACATGGATATTAAGATCACTGGCCAAGGTTTTGGAGAAGAGACCAGAAAGTGGTAAGTCCTCTGAATATCCTCATAAAACGTGTGTACATAGGGGACTTCCCTAGTGGTCCAGTGGTTAAGACTTTACCTTCCAACGTAGTAGGTGTGGGTTCAATCCCTGGTTGGGGAGCTAAGATCTCACTTGCATTGTGGCCAAAAATGCCAAAGCATAAAACAGAAACAATATTGTAATAAATTCAAAAAAACCTTTAAAAAATCTTGAAGAATAATAAGAACCCCAAGGGCTGGTCCAACCACAATTCTGGTTACCCATAGGCTAGGGCCATCATTAAAATAGTTAAATATAAAAAAAGACATTTGCACGTCATAGAGCCGGAGAAAAAGTGCTCAAATATTAGGCAGCCAGACACATCAGTGAAGCTCTGTGTCCTGTCAGCCTACCCTCTCCAAGGTAAAGGGAAAATTACTTCACCTTGTTCTTCCTACTTCTTCCAAAGAGGCACAGAACCTACTAGCCTTCCTCAGGTTTTAGAGAGAGCACTTATACACTTGAAAATAATCATTTGACCCATTTGTCAGGTGCATAACAGGATGTCAGTTTTGAGAGGGACTACCAGACCACCTTACCTGTCTCCTTAGAAACGTGTATGTAGGTCAAGAAGAAACAGAATTGGACATGGAACAATGGACTGGTTCCAAATTGGGAAAGGGGTACATCAAGGCTGTATAGTGTCACCCTGCTTTTTTAACTTCTGTGAAGAGTACATCATGCAAAATGCGGGGCTAGATGAATCACAAGCTGGAACCAAGATTGCTGGAAGAAATATCAACAATCTCAGATATGCAGATGACACCACCCTAATGGCAGAAAGCTGGTTTAAAACTCAGCATTCAAAAAATTAGATCATGGAATCCTGTCCCATCACTTCATGGCAAATAGATGGGGAAAAAATGGAAATGGGGGCACACTTTATTTTCTTGGGCTCCAAAATCACTGTAGGTGGTGACTGCAGCCACAGAATTAAAAGACACTTGTTCCTTGGAAGAAAATCTATGACAAACCAGGTTCCTTTGTCCATGGGATTCTCCAGGTAAGAATACTGGAGTGGGTTGCCATCCTTTTGTAGGGGATCGTCCCCATCTAGGGCTTGAACGCATGTCTCCTACATTGGCAGGAGGATTCTTTACCACTGTGCCTGGTGGGCTATAATCCACAGGGTTGCAGAATCAGACACAGCTGAGCATGTACAGTTAAACATTTTTCATGTGTAATTTTTATGTATATTCAAAAGTGAGATGCTTGAAGGGAAAGACCATTTGTAAATCATTTCTGTATTCCTTGTACTTAGCATAGGACCAGAAAAAAGTTAGCACTGAAAAAAATGTATGTGAAATAATGAGAGAAGTAAATAAATTAAAGTTTCCCATGATTATCAATCATGTCCTTTCCCAGATGCCCAAAACAGTGCTACAGTGGGACTTGATCTATCCAGGAGTTGAAATTTTGATTTGCCAAACTTTGTTCAAGGCCCCCAATCTTGTAGGCATCTGGCATCATCAACTCTGGTATTTCCTCCTCAGCACCCTGAGCATGGCCTCCCTGATGGGCTTCGACTTGACACTGTAGATGATGGGGTTGAGCACAGGGGGCACCACCAGGTACACGTAGGCAACAAGGGCATGTACTATGGGGGAAAGGTGTCTCCCAAAACGGTGGATCATGGACACACCTATGACTGGGATGAAGAAAACCAGAACGGCTAAAATATGAGAAACACAAGTGTTGAGGGCCCGGATACGCTCTGTGGGAGAGGCCAGACCTAGGACCGTGCATAGGATGAAAGTGTAGGACAGGACGATGAGCAGGGAATCTATGCCTGCAGTGGACACAACCACATAGAGCCCATAGAGGACGTTTATGGTGATGTCAGCACAGGCTCTTCTCATCACGTCAGGATGGAAGCAGAATGAATGGGACAAAATGGTCTTATTAGGGCAGAAGTTCAGACGTTTAAGCAGGAAAGGCACTGGGAAGAGAGACAGGGTAGCACGAGCCACAATGACCACCCCAATCCTGACGATGACATTGTTTGTGAGGACAGAGGCATAGCGCAGGGGGTTGGAGATGGCCACAAAGCGGTCAAACGACATGGCCAAGAGCACCGAGGACTCTACTATGGAGAAGGAGTGGAGGAAGAACATCTGGACCAGACAGGCATTGAAGCCGATGAGCCGATGGTCAAACCAGAGCACAGCCAGCGTGGTGGGCATTGTGGCCAAGGTGAGGCCCATGTCGGTGAGGGCCAGCATGGACAGGAAGTAGTACATGGGCTGGTGCAGGCTGGGGGCCCTCCTCACAGCCAAGAGGATCAGGCAGTTTCCAGCGAGGGCCACAGCGTACATGGAGGAGAAGGGGATGGAGATCCAGCCATGAACAGTCTCCAGGCCTGGGATGCCAATCATCAGGAAAGCAGGAGGCTGGAAGAAGGAGATGTTATCGAAGGACCGGGAAGGGATCATCTTTGGAAGGCAGCTGAGGTCTCCAGAAATTTGTGACTTTTTCAGTCTCAGCAGATAGATAGAAAGACACTGACCAGATATCTGTCAAAGAAGACATTTATTTATGCTTTTCATTTATTATTTTTCCTTTTCTCAGCTTTTACTTTGTATTATTAACTGTTCCAGGGATGAGTATACATTAGCCAATGTGTCCTCAAAACAAATGCAGCATGTTGGGGGATAGTTTAAATTTTCCGTGGCTGGGTGGGTGCTTGGTTTCTCAGCCATATTCAACTCTTTACAACTCTTTGGACCCCATGGACCCCAGAGGCCCACCAGTCTCCTCTATCCATGGGATTTCACCGGCAAGAATACTAGAGTATTGCCATTTCCTCCTCCAGGAGAAAATAAATGACTGAAATAGATTTAGGATTTCTTTCTTTCTAAATATAAATGCTATACTATTTTCACCCTTTACTTGCAGTCAGTGTCTTCTAATATTGAAAAAAGTGATGTTTTTTAACATTCTTCACTAAGTAAGTGAAACTGAAAATCGCCTAGTTATGTCTAACTCTTTGAGACGCCATGGACTGTATAGGCTATATAATTCTCCAGGCCAGAATACTGGAGTGGATAGCCTTTCCCTTCTCCAGGGGATCTTCCCAACCCAGGAGTCGAACTGAGGTCTCCCGCATTGTAGGTGGATTCTTTACCAGCTGAGCCACAGTGGAAGCCCAAGAATACTGGAGTGGGTATCCTATCGCTTCTCCAGTGGATCTTCCCAACCCAGGAATTGAACCATGGTATCCTGGATTGCAGGCAGATTCTTTACCAGCTGAGCTACCAGAGAAGCCCTTCTCTAAATGCTCATCATCGTCATCCCTTTGCCCTGATTATTATTGTCATTCCATTGACAGTGTATTTTGCACATGTGCTTTCACACAGCACATTATTTTTTACCTTGTTGATAGATAAGAGAAACATTTTAGCTAAGGTAAAAAGAAAGAAATTCTTAAGTCCATGAAAGGAGGAGAAAACTACAGCTTTCACCTGACTCAGCTATTAGAGCTTGAGATCGTTTTGTATTTGGAGGGTCTGAGTACAATCCCAGGACATTGTCTTCTAATCAACACCCAGTGATGATAAATTCCTAGGCTGAATGTCATATTAAGTACTCAGAAAGTTAAATGAAGATTTGCTTGATTCTCACCAGGTCACTAAGAGCACTTAAGTATTTGGGATCTATCTCTGCTTTGCCCAGAGAATATCCATCTGGGTCTTTGGATGCCCTTATAATCCATTGCTTTACAGGAATCATTCTCTCACTGCATCCATTGAGCATTCCCTACCACTGTTTCCACTTTTCCCCATCTATTTTCCATGAAGTGATGGGACCAGATGCCATGATCTTTGTTTTTTGAATGTTGAGTTTTAAGCCAGCTTTTTCACTCTCCTCTTTCACATTCATCAAGAGGCTCATTAGTTCCTCTTAAATTTCTGCCATTAAAGTAGTATCATCTGCATATCTGAGGTTGTTGATATTTCTCCCAGCAATCTTGATTCCAGCTTGTGCTTCATACAGCCTGGCATTTCACATGATGTACTTGGCATATAAGTTAAATAAGCAGGGTGACAATATACAGCCTTGATGTACTCCTTTCCCAATGTTGATTCAGTCCATTGTTCCATGTTTAGTTTTAACTTTTGCTTCTTGACCTGCATACAGGTTTCTTAGGAGGCAGGTAAGATGGTCTAGTATTCCCATCTTTTGAAGAATTTTCTACAGTTTGTTGTGATCCACATAGTCAAAGGCTTTAGTGAAGACGTGGATGTTTTTCTGGAAGGTCAGTGAAGAAGTGAATGTTTTTCTGGAATTCTCTTGCTTCTTCTATAACCCAATGGATGTTGGCAATTTGATCTCTGGTTTCTCTGCCTTTTCTAAATCCAGCTTGAACATCTTGAAGTTTTTGGTTCACGTACTATTGAAGCCTAACTTGGAGGATTTTGAGCACTACCTTGCTAGTGTGTGAGATGAGTGCAATTGTGCTACAGTTTGAACATTCTTTGGCATTGCCTTTCTTTGGGATTGGAATGAAAACTGACCTTTTCCAGTCCTGTGGCCACTGCTGAAGTCTCCAAATTTGCTGGCATATTGAGTGCAGCACTTTCGCAGCATCATCTTTTAGGATTCAAAATAGCTCAACTCAAATTCATAGTAATTTGATATTTTTTATGGATTATACTCCATACAAAGTTATTATAGAACAAGACTATATTCTCTGTGCTGTACACTATATCCTTATATCTTACTTTATACCTAGTAGTTTGTACCTCTTAATCCCCTTCACCTATTTTGTCCCTTTCCCCAGCTCTCTTCCCTCCTATAACTTTTAACGAATAATAATAAAAACAATAAGGCAATGTTTAAAAAAGAAGGGAGAGGCTTGGCGAGTTCCCTTGCTGCTGCTGCTGCTAAGTCACTTCAGTCGTGTCCGACTCTGTGCGACCTCATAGACGGCAGTCCACTAGGCTCCCCCGTCCCTGGGATTCTCCAGGCAAGAACACTGGAGTGGGTTTCCATTTCCTTCTCCAATGCATGAAAGTGGAAAGTGAAAAGTGAAAGGGAAGTTGCTCAGTCATATCTGACTCTTTGAGACCTCATGAACTGCAGCCCACCAGGCTCCTCCATCCATGGGATTTTCCAGGCAAGAGTACTGGAGTGGGGTGCCATTGCCTTACCCGGAATTCCCTTAGGGTACGCTGGAAATGAGCCTAATTTCAAATTCTGGCTTATTTGGCTTACACACTTTCAGGGGTCATACACCACCTGTGTTGACTATGGGCTGTGCTAGATATAGAACATTTGTTAAGTGTGGGGCTGGCAGGATTAGATTATCAAGAAAACCTTGTTCTCTTCTGATATGCCATAGTGACAAGATTTGAGGTTGTGCAGTTGAAGCCCCTTCCTGTTTCTCTAAAAATCTTCTTTTTAATCCATTCTGTGACCCTTTGGCTCCTTCTTATAAAGAATTAAAATTTTCTGTTTATTGTGTTAATTATCTCCTGGCTACTGCTTTTCTTTTTCCTAATCCAAGACACATTTCCTCAATAATCTCATTCATTCTCAGTGTTTTGATAATTTCACAAATTTCTGTCCCCCCCGCCAAGAGTAATCAATGAATGAACAACAAAATAATAATTGAATAAAGAAACCCTAAATTTTATAATCCAGTTCCCCTTCACTGTGGGGCTTCTCTGATAGCTCATTTGGGAAAGAATCTGCCTGCAATACAGGAAACCCCAGTTTGATTCCTGGGTTGGGAAGATACCCTGGAGAAGGAACAGGCTACCCACTCCAGTATTCTGACCTGGAGAATTCCATGGTCTGTATAATCCATGGGGTTGTAAAGAGTCGGACATGACTGAGCAACTTTCACTTTCACTTTCCCCTCCACTACACCCCTTAACACAGCACCTCCTAGGTGGATATGTTCACAATTTAAAGTATAAATTTTGTATGTATTAAAAACCAGTGGCACCTTCAGATTAATACAATTACTACTTATTATTATCCAATTTTATTTAGGTTTACTTAGGATCAACCCAGGAAATACCCTCTGTCATTGGTAACGTAAATGATGACATGATAACAGAAGGTGAATTCTGAGCTGTTCATTTAACTTGCGGGAATCTGAGGATTAATTTTATGTCAGATTAGTGTCACAAATCTCTTTCTTCCATTCTGCATTAATTGATCTATTATTGGGTTATTCACAAATCCCTTATCTTAGAACTTGCTTTTGTCCACAGTTCATAGGTAGATCCCAGGCAATTGTGGGTATTTGTGTGACCTACTGCTCTTGGCTGTGGTGGAAGGATCCAAATGGTAACTTAAGCTGAAACTTCAGGAAATTTAGAGCACAGGGAGTAAAATGATAGGCCAAACCCATGAACAACTCCAATGCAATCACAAGAATTTCTCCCTTGCATCCTGATCATGACCTTTCTATCCCCTTTTGTGAATATTACAGTGTCATGAGGAGCCTGATAGTAGAAAAGGATTCTCTGTGGTGAAACAAAAGAAAACTTTATTTTCTGTTCTTTTCCTAAAATGCCTATTTTAGTAACCAATTTCTATTCACATGTTTCTTGCTTCCCATGAGGTTTGGAAGTGTTATAATAAATCACTTTAACCTGGAAACAGACCAGGTTTGTTCTTCTATTATTATCTCCAGGACACTAAAGAGTCAAAAATATTATGAATTATAGCTCTCCTCCCCCAAGGAATTCAAGCTCTTCCACTTTAGCATTCTAGGTTTCTGTTAACTTGTGACTGGGTATGTCTGGGAATGTCAAATTGTCTACAGAAAAAAGGCTGAATCCAGCATACTTTCTCCACTTGACCTCAAAGCCAAATGCTTTTCTATTTTAAAAATTTTCTACAAAAAAAAAAAAAACATGGTAATTATGATGGTATAATCATTTTGTAATAGATAAGTCTTTATAAAAGGCTCTTCTTATTCAGAAAAATGGAAATGAAAATCTCATAGTGAGAGTATAGACACCACAAAATGTTCAGATCACCCACAGGACGGGTGGGATTTCTCTTATACTGATGCCTTACTTAGAGAAACAAAAGTGTACTCATCTGCTTGGACATAGAGCCTGGGTTTCTGAATAATTATATGAGTTAGTAAATCTTTGTGTTCAGAAAGTAGTTCTTCTCCCCTACCTGGGGGTGTGGACCTGCCATTTAGGGAAGGTCCTTTCCTTCCTGCTCCTGGCATCTACTCACTCCTCAAGACAGCAACTGACAGAGAGGGATCTCAGACTCTAACTAGGTCCTCATCCTTCTAAATAGTGTGAAAAGGGTCCTATCTGGTCCCCAAGTTACTCACGCTGCTTGTTGTTGCAGTCTTCTCTACTGATGCACATTCTGAAGGAACCCAGAAAAACTCTGCAATTAAGATTCTGCTTTATACCACTGGCTGGGTGCCTTAGTGATTCACTGCTCCCCAGGGATCACCCTGCCACCGGCGACAGAGAATAGTCTCTGCTTAGTCTTTC
Source organism: Redunca redunca (assembly GCA_006410935.1). Lineage (NCBI taxonomy): Eukaryota > Metazoa > Chordata > Mammalia > Artiodactyla > Bovidae > Redunca > Redunca redunca. Next base: position 140,564 of record SJYQ01001650.1, on the reverse strand, counting down.
CTGGGGAAATGACAACATGCAGGACATATGTGTTTGGATGAAAACTTATAAAAAATGGTTTATTTGAGCAATTGAATTGTGGAGGAGAGGGCTAGAATCATCATCTTTTCTAAGTTGATCCAACTGTTAAGATGGCTGTCATTAAAAAATAGTATTGGTGAGGATGTGGAGAAATTAGAACCCTTGTACACTTAGTGATACTGTAAACTAGTGCAGCTGCTATGAAAAACAGTATGGAGTTTACTCAAAAATTAAATTTGCAACTACTGTATCATCCAGCAGTTCTACTTCTGAGTATATACTCAAAGGAACTGACATCAGGATCTAAAAGATATCTGCAATATCACCTTAAGACAATATTTATGTTTCCAGATGTCGACCTCTAAATCCTGCTTAAATTTACCCATCCCCAATTTTTTGCCAGTATAGCTGCCAGTGAGGAAAGTGCCTACCAGAGTGGTCTCTGGGATGACTTTGGAACAAAGGTATTTCTATCTCAGACACAGAATTTTACAAGATGAGGCAGAGAGAGTGATATACTAAAATGTAAAGTCTCTAATATAATCTCAGGCAATAGCAAGTGGTCAGAGGAAGGTCATTCTTGAGCAAGGAGCTATACATCTGGAGCAACAAGGACGTCCATTGGATCCACAGCTGTGAAGAGCTGTAACTCTAGCTTTCATTGCTTGAGATTTGATGTAAATTTAATAAGTAGTTGTTGAATAAATACATGAATAAACTTCAGTGCATTTATTTAGGAGTTATGATTCATAAATAGGCTTATTCAAGCAGTATTCCTAAAGCCACCTTTGGTCTAATCTCTTTTCTGGATAATGAAGACATTCAATGTCAATCAGGTTTCACTGTTGCCTTCCAGAAACTGTCAATACAAAGCATGTTTCAACAGAAAGTGGTAAGAGTTCTAAGAGAGGTGTGTATAGGCTACAAAAGGAGTAGCAGAGAGATGATCACAGACCCAGAGGACAGGAACTTTTGTCTCCTCCAGAAGAAGAGTCTTTTTTTTTTTTAATTTTATTTTTTTAAATTTTTATTTTAACTTTAGTTTACTTTACAATACTGTATTGGTTTTGCCATACATTGACATGAATCCACCACGGGTGTACATGCGTTCCCAAACATAAACCCCCTCCCACCTCCCACCCCATAACATCTCTCTGGGTCATCCCCGTGCACCAGCCCCAAGCATCCTGTATCCTGCATCATACATAGACTGGCAATTCGTTTCTTACATGATACTATACATGTTTCAATGCCATTCTCCCATCTCATCCCACTCTCTCCCTCTCCCCCAGAGTCCAAAAGTCCGCTCTACACATCTGAGTGTCTTTTGTTGTCTCGCATACAGGGTCATCATCACCATCTTTCTAAATTCCACATATATGTGTTAGTATACTGTATTGGTGTTTTTCTTTCTGGCTTACTTCACTCTGTATAATCGGCTCCAGTTCCATCCATCTCCTTAGAACTGATTCAAATGTATTCTTTTTAATGGCTGAGTAATACTCCATTGTGTGTATGTACCACAGCTTTCCTATCCATTCATCTGCTGATGGACATCTCGGTTGTTTTCATGTCCTGGCTATTATAAACAGTGCTGCAATGAACATTGGGGTACATTTGTCTCTTTCTATTCTGGTTTCCTCAGTGTTTATGCCCAGCAGTGGGGTTGCTGGGTCATAAGGCAGTTCTATTTGCAAATGTTTAAGGAATCTCCACACTGTTCTCCATAGTGGCTGTACTAGTTTGCATTCCCACCAACAGTGTAGGAGGGTTCCCTTTTCTTCACACCCTCTCCAGCATTTATTGCTTGTAGACTTTTGGATCTCAGCCATTCTGACTGGTGTGAAGTGGTACCTCATTGTGGTTTTGATTTGCATTGGAGAAGAGTCTTCTAATTAAGACAGTGAGAGTAGGAGTCGGGGACTCTAGCAGTAAAGAAGCTGGAGGTCTTCTCCCCAGGGATGCGCAGCTGTGGGCCAGGCCTCTGCTGCTTACATTTGAAGGTAAGCTAGGGGAGGAGTACGAGACCCTGCATCCAGAGATCTCCATTTCTGAAGGGACTCTGTGGGCCCTATGCTATTGATACATTCTCTCGCTGTGTTCATTCATCCATCCATTAAAGCATTATCCATTGAGTGGGAAGCATTTTTTATCCATAATTATGATACAGGGTGTTAAGTGTTACAACTGGAAGAAACATTGGGTGCTCAGTGATCACTGTTGAACTTTCTGATTTGGCTTGGGGTGGGTGGGAGTTCATGAAGTCCCAATTACAGTTTTGAGTAAAATCATATTCTAGTCAAGAGGAGGTGTGATTATTTTGCTGCCTCTGAATTCTAATTCAGCATCCCTAACATGCATACCCAAGCTCAGTGTTAGGATCTCAGTAGCTAATAATTATCTAAGACGCTGTCCTATCTCTCTTGAAATATAGGGC
>SJYQ01001650.1:119503-133256 GCA_006410935.1 Redunca redunca | reverse complement strand
AAGGAACTGAACTGAACTGAACTGAACTGAATTGTAACTCAAGATCAAAAATATAACCTGATTAAAAAATTTGCAAAGGAACTGAGTAGCCATTCTTTGAAGAAATAGTAATAGGTATATAAAAAGCAACTTGCAAAGCAAGTAGCAACTAAACTTGCTACTTTTTAGGAAAAAGCAAATCAAAACCAGAAAGAGATGTCGCCTCACAACTATCACTAAAAAAATTAGATAAGAAGCATTGTTAAGGATGTGGAGAATATGGAACCTTCTTCATCATTGGTGATAATGTAAACTGGTGTAGCTACTAAAAAAATAGTATGGAGCTTCCTTAAAAAATTAAATATGGAGCTACTATACCATCTACTTATCACTTCTGAATATATGCCCACCAAAATGGACACCAGAATTTAAAAGATATGTGCAGTAGCATCATAAGAGAATATTTGTGTCGAAACATAGGCCTCTAAATCCTGCTTAAATTTACCTGCTCCCTGATTTTCTGGCAGTGCAGCTGACAATGCAGAAAGTGCCTACCTCAGTGGCCTCTTTGTGATGACTTTGGAATGAAAGTGTTCCTAACCCAGGGACATGGAATTTTAAGAGATGAGGAAGAAGTGAATGATGTGTAATTAAAATCTATAGTCTCTGAAATTAGCATCTCAGGTGACAGTCAAAGGCCAGAGAAAGGCCATTTTCAAGCAAGGAGGTACACTTTTGGAGCAAGGAATGTCCATTGGATCCATAGCTCTGAAGAGCTGTACTACACTTTCATTGCCTGTAGCACATACACACACAAACACACACATTATGCTGAGCCACATCTGACCACTCACCTTTCCTCAAGCAACCAGATAACTTCACACCTCAGTTTGTTCACTTTTACAATCATTTCCAGTGATTATGTGTGACCTCTCTTTGCCTTCCTGACAACTAACTCACCGTTTAGCCTCCTTCCTTGACTCCTTTCTCTTTCCCCTGGCAAGGGAGCAAACCCTCTTCCACATTCCTATAACTCTTCGTGTGAAACTCTCACAGCCTTATTATACTTACTGTAATTGTGTATTTAGAGCTTCTATCCTTCAGTGGAGGGAAAAGACCCTATGGTTCATTTAATGTTATTCCTTATAACAACTACAGAGTCTTGCACAAGTAAGTTCTGAATGAAAAGCTGAGGTTAATAACTGAAGTAAAGAATCAGGACTGTTTTTCACCCATGAGTCTGAGGATATGCGTTTGTTATTCTCTTAATGACGTCTCTGGGTCAGGGCTCAGAAAAATGGGCTTTCCAGACATAGGTTATGACTGTTTGACTGTGTTTTCCCTCCATTTTTGAGGTTATTTCTTGACGTCATCAGCCTTTCTTCTTCTCCCTCAGCACCCTGAGCATGGCCTCCCTGATGGGCTTGGACTTGACACTGTAGATGATGGGGTTGAGCACAGGGGGCACCACCAGGTACACGTAGGCAACAAGGGCGTGTACTATGGGGGGAAGGTGTCTCCCAAAACGGTGGATCATGGACACGCCTATGACTGGGATGAAGAAAACCAGAACGGCTAAAATATGAGAAACACAAGTGTTGAGGGCCCGGATCCGCTCCCTGGGAGAGGCCAGACTCATCACTGTGTGAAGAATAAGAGTATAGGACAGCACAATAAGCAAGGAGTCAAAACCCACTGTGGACAGAACCACATACAGGCCATAAATGATATTGACATTAATGTCAGCACAGGCTCGTTTCATGACATCGGCATGGAAACAGAATGAGTGGGACAGGAGGATCTTGCCAGGGCAAAAGTTCAGTCTCTTTAGTAAGAAGGGCAATGGGAAGAGGGACACAGTGGCTCGGGCCACAATGGCCAGCCCAATCCTGATGATGACATGGTTTGTGAGGATAGAGGCATAGCGCAGGGGGTTGGAGATGGCCACAAAGCGGTCAAACGACATGGCCAGGAGCACCGAGGACTCCACCACGGAGAAGAAGTGGAGGAAGAACATCTGGACCAGACAGGCGTTGAAGCTGATGAGCCGATGGTCAAACCAGAGCACAGCCAGCGTGGTGGGCATTGTGGCCAAGGTGAGGCCCACATCGGTGAGGGCCAGCATGGACAGGAAGTAGTACATGGGCTGGTGCAGGCTGGGGGTCCTCCTCACAGCCAAGAGGATCAGGCAGTTTCCTGTGAGGGCCGCAGTGTACATGGAGGAGAAGGGGATGGAGATCCAGCCATGAACAGTCTCCAGGCCTGGGATGCCAATCATCAGGAAAGCAGGAGGCTGGAAGAAGGAGACGTTGGCAAAAGACCAGGAAGCAAGCATCTTGGGGAGGCAGTTGAGGTCTCCAGAAATTTGTGACCTTTTCAATCTGGGCAGACACAAAGACATTGACCATACACCTATCATTAGGAGGATATTTATTTATACTGTGTAGGCTCTTTCATTAATTATTTTCCATTTCTCAGCTTTTACTTGGTATTATTAACTGTTCCAAGAATGTATATACAACAAACTATATGTCATGAAAGCAAATATACCACTTAGGAGATAGTATAACTTCTCTCTGATTATCAGAAAATAAATGACTGAAATAGATTTAAGATTTAGTTCTTAATAAATGTAAATTTTATACTATTTCTACCCTTACTTCCGGTGTTTTCTTTAAATAAAGTGATGTGTGTTAGCCCTCTTGAATATATAAAAGACATTTTAAATGCTCTTGATCATTCCTTTTTTCAGAATTTTAAAAGATTAACATGGTTATCAAATGTGCTCTCATAATTACTTTGCTGATAGATAGAGAAGGGAAATATTTTATCTAAAGTGAAAAGAGAAATTCTGAAGTCCAACAAAGGAAGAGAAAGCTGCAGCTTCTTCCTGAATTATTAAAACTATTAGAACTTGGGATCTTCTTGTGTTTGGAGGGTCTGAGTACAAATCCTAGGACGTTGTCTTCTAATCAAGACCCATAATGATTAATACCTAGGCTGTTAAGTACTAGGAAAGTTTTGGTGAATGAAGAGACACTTGATTCTCACCAGGTCGCTGAGAACACTTAGATATTTGGGGTCCGTCTCCGCCTTGCCCACAGAATATCTGCCTTGGTCTTTAAATGCCTCTGCAATCCAGGCTACACATTGCTTTGTAGGAATCATTTTCTCACTCCATTCACTGAGCGTTCCCCATAATGTTTAGAATACCAGCTAAATCTTTTTTTCAGCCTCTTAGCACACTCATCAAGAGGACTTGATTTGTCCTGGAATGACCTCCCTGCAATCTCTCAGCACTGATCTCAGCCCTAGCTGGGAGGGCCACAGCTGCAGGAGGATGAGAGCTAAGGTTCTCTTTTCCAAGTTAGAATTTCCACAGAAGCCAATCAAAGATATGAATGAAAGACATAAATTTAGGCTCAATGAGGATTCAGTGGGATCTGTCCTAGAAATATCAGTTTAGTTTCTGATTTTGGGGAAATAAATTTTCTTTTTGTTCGAAACTAACACAACATTTTATATTTAAAAAATTTTTTAACTTAAAAATTTTATAGCATTTTCCCTTTTTATTTTAAATTTTTATTTAGTTTTTAAATTGAAGGATAATTTCTTTACAGACTTTTGTTGCTTCCTGTCAAACCTCAACATGAATCAGCCATAGGTATACATATATCCCCTCCCTTTTAACCTCTTTCCCATCTCCCTCCCCACCCCTCCCCTCTAGGTTGATTTTGGGGAAATACATTTTCTTATCAGTTATTGGATACCTCTTGTCTTCCAGATATTAGACGTTCTATTCTCTAATATATTAGTGAATAATACCACTCAGTCTCAAAAAATGATGCAAGTATTACTTTAAACAAGTATATTTTAAACAAATAATCAAAATGACAATAATAATAAGAAATAAAACTGGAGGGAGAGGCTTAAAGAGTTTCTCTAGGCTATGCCAGAAAGGAATCCAAATAAAAATTCAGGTCTATTTGGCTTACACACTTTAAACAGTCTTAGACTTCCTGTACTGGCTGTACTAGATACTGGAGATTTGTTAAGTGTGGGGCTGGCAGGATCAGATTATCGAGAATAGCTTGTTTTCTGCTGATGTTCCATGGTGATAAGATTGAGGTTCTGGAAATGAAACCCTTTCCTCTTTCTCCAAAAGTCTTCTGCCATTTCTCTGTGACTGTTTCAGTTCAGTTCAGTCGCTAAGATACGTCTGACTCTCTGCGACCCCACAGACTGCACACCAGGCCTCCTAGTCCATCACAAATTCCTGGAGCTTGATCAAACTCACGTCCACCAAGTCAGTGATGCCATCCAACCATCTCATCCTCTGTCGTCCCCTTCTCCTCCAAATGTCAATCTTTCCCAGCATCAGGGTCTTTTCCAAAGAGTCAGTTCTTTGCACAGTCAGTTCTTTAGCTTCAGTATCAGCTCTTCCAATGAATAGTCAGGACTAATTTCCTTTAGGATGGACTGACTGGATCTCCTTGAGGTCCAAGGGACTCTCATGAGTCTTCTTCAACACCATAGTTCAAAAGCATCAACTCTTCAGTGCTCAGCTTTCTTTATGGTCCCACTCTCATATCCATACATGACTCCTGGAGAAACCATACCTTTGACTCGATAGACCTTTGTCAGCAAACAATGTCTCTGCTTTTTAATATGCAGTCTAGGTTTGTCAAAGCTTTTCTTCTATGGAGCACATGTCTTTTAATTTCATGGCAGCAGTCACCATCTGCAGTGATTTTGGAGCCCTCCACAATAAAGTCTGTCACTATTTCCATTGTTTCCCCATCTATTTGTCATGAAGTGATGGGACTGGATGCCATGATCTTAGTTTTTTGAATGTTGAGTTTCAAGCCATCTTTTTCACTCTCCTCTTTCACATTCATCAAGAGGTTTTTAGTTCCTCTTTGCTGTCTGCCATAAGTGTGGTGTCATCTACATACCTGAGGTTATTGATATTTCTCCCGGCAATCTTGATTCCAGCTTGTGCTTCATCCAGCCCAGCATTTTGCATGATGCACTCTGCATATAAGTTAAATAAGCAGGGTGACAATATATAGCCTCGATGTACTCCTTTCCTATTTGGAACCAGTTTGTTGTTTCATGTCCAGTTCTAATTGTTGCTTTCTGACCTGCATACAGATTTCTCAGGAAGCAGGTAAGGTGGTCTGGTATTCCCATATCTTTCAGAATTTTCCACAGTTTGTTGTGTCCACACAGTTAAAGGATTTGGGGTAATCAATAAAATAGAAATACATTTTTTTTCTGGAAATCTCTTGCTTTTTCTATGATCTAACGGATGTTGGCAATTTGATCCCTAGTTCTTCTGCCTTTTCTAAATCCAGCTTGAACATCTGAAAATTCTTAGTTCACATACTGTTGAAGCCTAGCTTGGAGAATTTTGAGCATTATTTTACTAGCATGTGAGATGAGTGCAATTGTGCAGTACTTTGAACATTCTCTGGCATTGCCTTTCTTTGGAATTGGAATGAAAACTGAACTTTTCCAGTCCTGTGGCCACTGCTGAAGTTTCCAAATTTGCTGGCATATTGAGTGCAGCACTTTCACAGCATCATCTTTTAGAATTCGAAATAGCTCAACTGGAATTCCATCACCTCCACTAGCTTTGTTCATAGTGATGCTTCATAAGGCCCACTTGACTTCACATTCCAGGATGTCTGGCTCTAGATGAGTGCTCACACCATCGTGGTTGTTTGGGTCATTAAGATCTTTTTTCTATAGTTCTTCTGTGTATTCTTGCCACCTCTTCTTAATATCTTCTGCTTCTGTTAAGTCCATACCATTTCTGTCCTTTATCATGCCCATCTTTGCATGAAATGTTCTCTTGGTATTCTCTAATTTTCTTGAAGAGATCTCTAGTCTTTCTCATTCTAATTTTTCCCTCCATTTCTTTGCACTGATAACTGAGGAAGGCTTTCTTATCTCTCCTTGCTATTCTTTGGAACTCTGCATTCAAATGGGTGTATCTTTCCTTTTCTCCTTTGCCTTTCACATCTTTTCTTTTCTCAACTATTAGTAAGGCCTCCTCAACAATCATTTTGCCCTTTTGCATTTCTTTTTCTTGGGATGGTCTTGATCACTGCCTTCTGTAGAGTGTCATGAACCTCTGTCCATAGTTCTTCAGGCACTCTGTCTATCAGATCTAATCCCTTGAATCTATTTGTCACTTCCACTGTATAATCATAAGTGATTTGATTTAGGTCATACTTGAATGGTCTAGTGGTTTTCCCTACTTTCTTCAGTTTAAGTTTGAATTTTGCAATAAGTGGTTTTATGATCTGAGCCATATGAATCCATGATCTGAGTTCATGATCCTGGTGTTGTTTTTTGCTGACTGTATAGAGGTTCTCCATCTTTGGCTGCAAAGCATATAATCATTCTGATTTTGGTATTGACCATCTGGTAATGTCCATGTGTAGAGTCATCTCTTGTGTTGTTGGAAGAGGGTGTTTGCTATCATCAATGTGTTCTCTTGGCAAAACTCTGTTAGCCTTTGCTCTAAGCAGGGCAAAGGCTGTGACCCTTTAGAACCTTCTTATAAAGTCATTTGCCTTTTATTGTGGTAATTATCTCCTTGGTTTTGCTTTTCTCTTCACTAATCCCAGGTATATTCCTTCAGCTCTTAGTTCATCTCACTGTTCTGATTTTAATGATTTCACAAATTTCTAAACTCTTTTTTTTTTTAAGGAGTAATCAATAAATGAACAAGAAAATGAATGATTGAATGAAGACAGTAATTTTATTACCCAGTTCTTCTTCACTCAGTCCATTAACATAGCATATCAAAGGTCCATTTGTTCACAACTTATACTATACTATATACTTTGTATATAGTAAAGACCGTGGTTTCTTCAGATTAATACAATTAATTGTTATTATTAACTAATTTCATTTGGATTTGCTTAGGATCAATCCAGGAGATACTCTTTGTCATTGGCAGCACAAATCAAAATAGAATGTGTCAGCTCTCCATTTAATTTGAAGGAATCTGAGGATTAATTTTGGAGAAGGAAATGGCAACCCACTCCAATATGCTTGCCAAGAGAATCCTGTGGACAGAGGAACCTGGTGGGCTGCTGTCCACGGGGTCACATAGAGTCAGACATGACTGAAGCGATGTAGCATGCATGCATGCGTTGGAGAAGGAAATGGCAATCCACCCCAGTATTCTTGCCTGGAGAATCCCAGGGATGGGGGAGCCTGGTGGGCTGCCGTCTATGGGGTCGCACAGAGCTGGATATGACTGAAGTGACTTAATAGCAGAAGCAGCAACAGAGGATTAATTTTATCTGGGATTAATGTCACAGTTCTCTTTCTTTCATCCTGCATTAATTCATCTATTATTGAATTACTCTTAAATCTCTTGTTTTGAACTTGCTTTTTCCCACAGTTGATATGTAGATCCCAGGTAACTGTGGGTATTTCTGTGATCTATTACTCTTGGCTGTGGTAGCGGGATCCAAATGGTAACTTAAGCTGAACATTACAAGAAGTTTAGAGCTTAAGGGGTTAAAATTATAGTATACTCCTCAAGGAAAATTGCCAAAAATTATGAGTAACTCCTATACAACCAAGCCAATTTCTCCCTTACATCCAGATAATGACCTTTTAACCTGTTTTTTGTGTATATTAGTGCTATCAGGAAATAATATTGGAAAAGATTCTCTGTGGTTTAAAAAAAAAAGGGAAGGCTTTTTTTCCCACTCTTATTTTACTAAAATGCCTATTTTAGTAGCCAAGTTGGATTGATATGTTTTGTGCTTCCCATGTGGTTCAGAATTTTAAAATAAATCACTTTAACCTCAGATCAGACCAGATTTGGTCTTCTATAATTATCTCCAGGACACTAAAAGGTCAAAGATATTTTAAATTATAGCTCTCCCCTGAGGAATTCCATCCTTTCCACTTTAGCACTCTAGGATTCTGTTATCTTCTGACTCCATGTGTCTGGGAAAGTCAAATAGCCTAGAAGCCAAAGGTCAAATCCACCATACTTTCTTTACTTGAACTCAAAATCAAGTGCATACAGATGGTCAAGAGACACATGAAAAGATGCTCAGCATCACTAATTATTAGAGAAATGCAGATAAAAACTACAGTGAAGCATCAGCTCACACAGGTCAGATAGCCATCTTCAAAACATCTGCAAACAATAAATGCTAGATAGGATGTAGAGAAAAGGGAAATCTCCCACACTTGATGAGAATGTATGTTAATACAGCCACTATGGAGAACAGTATGAATATTCCTTAAAAAACTGAAAATAGAACTACCCTATGACCCAGCAATACCACTACTGGGTATATACCCAGAGAAAACCATTATTCAAAAAGACACATGCAGTCCAATATTCATTGCAGCACTATTTAGAATAGCCAGGACACGGAATCAACCTAAATGTCCATTGATAGATGAATGGAAAAGAAGATGTGGTGCATACATATGATGGAATATTTCTCAGTCATAAAAGAAGTGAAGCTGGGTCGTCTGTAGATATGTGGATGGAGCTAGAGTTTGTCATACAGAGTGAAGTAAGAAAGTGAAAAACAAATATCATATGTTAACGCATATATGTGGAATCTAGAAAAATGGTACAGATGAACCTCTTTTCAGGGCAGGAATAGAGATCCAGACATAGAGTATGGACACGTGGACTCGGGGGGAGTATATCTACAGTGCAGCACAAGGAGCTTAGCTCAGTGCTCTGGTGACCCAGACAGGTTGAATGAGGAGGTGTGGGTGGGAGGTATAAAATCAAGGGCAAACATAAAACTGACTCACTTCGTTGTAAAGTAGAAACCAACACCATATTGTAAAACAACTGTACACCATGCCCCAGAAAAAAGTCAAGTGCTTTTCTTTTTCCTACCAGAAAAAGAGAGAAATAAACATGATAATTATGTGACATCATGGAGGTGCTATCTAATGCTATGGTGTAACAATTTTACATTATTTAAGCCAAGTGCTCTTCTAAGAGTTTCTTCTTACTCAGAAAACATGGGAAAGACAAATCTCATAGAGAGAATTGAGACAGCAAGCAAATATCCAGATCACCCACCCACAGCATTCTCTCTGGGGTGGAATATTAAGATACCTTTATATTGATACCTTACTTAGAGAAATAAAAAGGTACTAATCTGCTTGGACACAGAGTCTGTGTTTCTGCATAATTATCTGAATTAGACAGTCTCTATGCTGCAAGAAAGTAGTCGCTTTCACTTCTTTTCCCCTACCAGAGTTTGGTGGGGTGGGGGGAGTGGTATGCATGTGGATCTGGCATTTATGGGGAGGCTGGCCTCCTTCCTTTCCTTCCTGCTCTTGACATGTGTTCCTTCTCCATCTCAATGGCTCTTCCACATGAAAGCAGCTGATCAAGAGGGCAGCTCAGATTCTCTCACCAGGCCCCCCCTCCTAATAAATAACATGTGTATGAAGGGTTGTATATGGGCCCCAAGTTACTCACCCTGCTTGTTCTTGCAGCCTTCTCTACTGTTCCTCATTCTGAAGGAGCCCAGAAGATCTCTGCAACTAAGACCCCACTTTATACCTGGTGCCTTGAGCTGCTGCACCCCAGGGACATCCTGGCAACAGGCCACAGAGGATAGTCTCAGCTTAGTCTTTCCTGGTAATGGGATGTGTGCAAAATATGTATTTTTGGTTGGAAAGTTATATTATTGAGCACCTGACTTGTGAAGGAGAGGTCTAGAATCATCTTCTCTAGGCTCATCCCTGCTACCACATCTGTAGGTGATTTTACTTGGTACTTCAAACTTTTATTTTAACTATGTCTTTTAGTATGTGGAGTCACACATACTTCCTGGTCCCTCCAAGTGACCCTTACAGACACTCAGGTGAATTGTGTTTATTTCTCTGCACTATCTTCTTGGTTCCTAGGGTTGTTCTTGCAGGTTAAGCAGATCCACTTCTGTGTCTGTTTCTCCTGGGATTTTGTGAAAGCACCATCATGTTTCATAGCAACTATGGATAAAGTAACCTGGGAGGACAGATGGGAAATAAATGGCTTAAGACATAGAGAGATGAATGGGGGAAGACATGGGAGCTCACCTGTGTCTCTGGACTTGTGTTTTAGAGATGCAGCATGCCATCCTACCGAGGACGTTGTCCTTGCCATCTTGTTCTATCCCCAGGGCCTTCCTTTACTTCTATTAAAGTGAAAACACGAAAGTATGAAGAGGCCCCAGCCCCAACATGCAGAAGCATCTGTGTGTGTGAGTGTGTGTGTGTGTGTATGTGTGTTACAGCTTTATTGAGGTATCATTAATGTACAGAAAACTGAATTTCTTTAATGTATATAATTTGATCCAATTGAACATACCTATGGCATCTGGTCCCATCACTTCATGGGAAATACACGGGGAAACAGTGGAAACAGTGCCAGACTTTATTTTTTTGGGCTCCAAAATCACTGCAGATGGTGATTGCAGCCATGAAATTAAAAGACGCTTACTCCTTGGAAGAAAAGTTATGACCAACCTACATAGCATATTCAAAAGCAGAGACATTACTTTGCCGACTAAGGTCCATCTAGTCAAGGCTATGGCTGTTCCTGTGGTCATGTATGGATGTGAGAGGACTGGGAAGAAGGCTGAGTGCCGAATTGATGCTTTTGAACTGTGGTGTTGGAGAAGACTCTTGAGAGTCCCTTGGACTGCAAGGAGATCCAACCAGTCCATTCTGAAGGAGATCAGTCCTGGGTGTTCTTTGGAAGGACTGATGCTGAAGCTGAAGCTCCAGTACTTTGGCCACCTGATGTGAAGAGTTGACTCATTGGAAAAGATTCTGATGCTGGGAGGGATTGGGGGTAGGAGGAGAAGGGGACGACCGAGGATGAGATGGCTGGATGGCATCACTGACTCGATGGATGTGAGTCTGAGTGAACTCTGGGAGTTGGTGATGGACAGGGGGGCCTGGTGTGCTGCGATTCATGGGGTCGCAATGAGTTGGACACGACTGAGTGACTGAACTGAACTGAACTGAACTGAAATACCCTTAAAATCATTCCTTACAATCAAGGTGACAGACATCCATCACCTCCAAATGTTTCCTTGTTGCAAATGGCTGAATTTTCTTTTTAAAGGCTAAGTAATAATCCACTTTATGTGTATACCACATTTTCTTTATCCATTCATCTGTTGATGGACATTTGGGTTGTTTCACTATTTTGGCTATTGTGAATAATGCTGAAATGAATATGGGAGTTATAGATATGTAAAGAATGTATTCCCAACTTAATATAGGGCATATATGACAAGCCCACAACTCACATTATACTCAATAGTAAAAACTGAAACATTTTTCTTATGAACGAGAATTGGAAACAAGGGAAGTATGCTCATTTTTTCCACTTCTATTCAATACAGTACTAAAATCCAAGCAAAGCAGTGACTTAAGGAAAGGAAATAAAGAGCTCCAACTGGAAAATTAAAAATAAAATTATCTCTGTTTGCAGGCTACACAATCTTATGTATTCGAAATCCCCAAAGCTCTATAAGAAAACAGTTTACAATAAATTTAAGAAAGTTTCAGGATAAAAAATTAGTACACAAAATCAGCTTTGTTTTTATTATACTAACAATCAATTATCCAAAATGGACAATAAGAAATAATCTGTTTTACAATAGAATCAAAGAAAATAAAATACTTAGGAGTACACTTAACTAAAGAGGTGACAGACTTGTACACTGAAAACTATAAATCACTGAAGAAGACAATAAATAAATGAAATTACACTTTATGTTCATGGATTGGAAGAGTTAATATTGCCAAAGTATGTGTTTTATCCCAGATGATCTGCAAAGTCAATGAAAGTTATATAAAAAAATCTCAATGATACCTTTTACAGAAATAGAAAAAAGTCCTAAAATTCATATAGAATCATAAAAGACCCCCAAAAGTCAAAGCAAACTTGAATTAGAAGAACAAAGCTGGAGTCATCACATACTTTTTGATTTCAAAATATATTACAAATCTATAGCAATTTAAAACAGTATGATACTGGTATAAGCTTCCCTTCTGGCTTAGGTGGTAAAGAATACGCATGTAATGTGGGAGACCTGGGTTCAATCCCTGGGTTGGGAAGATCCCTTGGAGAAGGGAAAGGCTACCTACTCCAGTATTATGGCCTATAATTCCACGAACTGTAATCCTTGGGTTCACAAAGAGTCGGACATGACTGAAAGACTTTCACTTTCACTGGTATAAAACCTGTCTTGTACAATAGAAATCCAAACTCACACATAAATGCTCAACTACTTTTTAATGAGAGTCCCAAGAATATACAATGAGGAAAGGACATTCTCTTTGACAAGTGACGTTGGGAAAATTGGATGTCCTCATGCAAATGAATAAAATTGAACCAGATCTCACATCATATACAAAAGTTAACTCAAAATAGATTAAATATTTGACCATAATAAACTATAAAACTAGTAGAAGACAGCTTGGGGGAAACCTTCATGTAACTGGACTTTCAAAGACCTATGAAATAATGAAACCAAAATCACAAGCAACAAAAGCAAAATTAGACAAGTGGGGATACATCAGGCTAAAAAGTTATTGCACAGGAAAGGAAACACTATTAACAAAGTGAAAAGGCAATACATGGAAAAGAGAAAATATTTGAAAACTACATATCTGATAAAGGATTAAAATTAGCAATATATAAGGGACTCCTGTAACTCAAGAACACAAATATAACCTGATTGAAAAATGGGCACTGGTGCACTAAGCGCGTGGCTGAGAGGAGCTACCCCACGTCAGAGGACAGGGGCAGAAGCTGGGAGGACCGCGTGCCCGAAGGGCGGCGGCCAAGAGGAGTTACCCCACGTCGGAGGTCAGGGGTAGCGGCTGAGAGTGCCAGCTGCGATGGTGCAGGAATGGCCGAGAGGAGCTACCCCGCATCCGAGGTCAGGTGCGGCAGCAGGGAGGAGCCACCTCGCACTCGAGGCCAGGGGTGGCAGCTGGGAGGAGCAACCCCATGTCCAAAGAGTGGTGGCTACCCGGGCGCAGGAGGGCCTAGAAGAGCCATCCCGCATTGAAGGTAGGAAGGGCAGCGGTGAGGAGATACCCTTCATCCAAGGTAAGGAGCAGTGGCTGTGCTTTGCTGGAGCAGCCCTGAAGAGTTACCCCATGCCCAAGGTAAGAAAGTAAGATGGTAGGTGTTGCAAGAGGGCATCAGAGGGTAGACACACTGAAACCATACTCACAGAAAACTCTCAATCTAATCACACTAGGACCACAGCTTTGTCTAACTCAATGAAACTAAGCCATGCCCGCGGGGTAACCCAAGATGGGCGAGTCATGGTGGAGAGGTCTGACAGAATGTGGTCCACTGGAGAAGGGAATGGCAAACCACTTCAGTATTCTTGCCTTGAGAACCCCAGGAACAGTATGAAAAGGCAAAATGATAGCATACAGAAAGAGGAGCTCACCAGGTCAGTAGGTGCCCAACACACTACTGGAGATCAGTGGAGAAATAACTCCAGAAAGAATGAAGGGATGGAGCCAAAGCAAAAACAATACCCAGCTGTGGATGTGACTGGTGATAGAAGCAAGGTCTGATGCTGTAAAGAGCAATATTGCATAGGAACCTGGAATGTCAGGTCCATGAATCAAGGCAAATTGGAAGTGGCCAAACAAGAGATGGCAAGAGTGAACATTGACATTCTAGGAATCAGTGAACTAAAATGGACTGGAATGAGTGAATTTAACTCAGATGACC
>SJYQ01001650.1:107639-119215 GCA_006410935.1 Redunca redunca | reverse complement strand
AAGGAACTGAACTGAACTGAACTGAACTGAATTGTAACTCAAGATCAAAAATATAACCTGATTAAAAAATTTGCAAAGGAACTGAGTAGCCATTCTTTGAAGAAATAGTAATAGGTATATAAAAAGCAACTTGCAAAGCAAGTAGCAACTAAACTTGCTACTTTTTAGGAAAAAGCAAATCAAAACCAGAAAGAGATGTCGCCTCACAACTATCACTAAAAAAATTAGATAAGAAGCATTGTTAAGGATGTGGAGAATATGGAACCTTCTTCATCATTGGTGATAATGTAAACTGGTGTAGCTACTAAAAAAATAGTATGGAGCTTCCTTAAAAAATTAAATATGGAGCTACTATACCATCTACTTATCACTTCTGAATATATGCCCACCAAAATGGACACCAGAATTTAAAAGATATGTGCAGTAGCATCATAAGAGAATATTTGTGTCGAAACATAGGCCTCTAAATCCTGCTTAAATTTACCTGCTCCCTGATTTTCTGGCAGTGCAGCTGACAATGCAGAAAGTGCCTACCTCAGTGGCCTCTTTGTGATGACTTTGGAATGAAAGTGTTCCTAACCCAGGGACATGGAATTTTAAGAGATGAGGAAGAAGTGAATGATGTGTAATTAAAATCTATAGTCTCTGAAATTAGCATCTCAGGTGACAGTCAAAGGCCAGAGAAAGGCCATTTTCAAGCAAGGAGGTACACTTTTGGAGCAAGGAATGTCCATTGGATCCATAGCTCTGAAGAGCTGTACTACACTTTCATTGCCTGTAGCACATACACACACAAACACACACATTATGCTGAGCCACATCTGACCACTCACCTTTCCTCAAGCAACCAGATAACTTCACACCTCAGTTTGTTCACTTTTACAATCATTTCCAGTGATTATGTGTGACCTCTTTTTGCCTTCCTGACAACTAACTCACCGTTTAGCCTCCTTCCTTGACTCCTTTCTCTTTCCCCTGGCAAGGGAGCAAACCCTCTTCCACATTCCTATAACTCTTCGTGTGAAACTCTCACAGCCTTATTATACTTACTGTAATTGTGTATTTAGAGCTTCTATCCTTCAGTGGAGGGAAAAGACCCTATGGTTCATTTAATGTTATTCCTTATAACAACTACAGAGTCTTGCACAAGTAAGTTCTGAATGAAAAGCTGAGGTTAATAACTGAAGTAAAGAATCAGGACTGTTTTTCACCCATGAGTCTGAGGATATGCGTTTGTTATTCTCTTAATGACGTCTCTGGGTCAGGGCTCAGAAAAATGGGCTTTCCAGACATAGGTTATGACTGTTTGACTGTGTTTTCCCTCCATTTTTGAGGTTATTTCTTGACGTCATCAGCCTTTCTTCTTCTCCCTCAGCACCCTGAGCATGGCCTCCCTGATGGGCTTGGACTTGACACTGTAGATGATGGGGTTGAGCACAGGGGGCACCACCAGGTACACGTAGGCAACAAGGGCGTGTACTATGGGGGGAAGGTGTCTCCCAAAACGGTGGATCATGGACACACCTATGACTGGGATGAAGAAAACCAGAACGGCTAAAATATGAGAAACACAAGTGTTGAGGGCCCGGATCCGCTCCCTGGGAGAGGCCAGACTCATCACTGTATGAAGAATAAGAGTATAGGAAAGAACAATAAGCAAGGAGTCTATTCCCATCGTGGACAGAACCACATACAGGCCATAAATGATATTGACATTAATGTCAGCACAGGCTCGTTTCATGACATCGGCATGGAAACAGAATGAGTGGGACAGGAGGATCTTGCCAGGGCAAAAGTTCAGTCTCTTTAGTAAGAAGGGCAATGGGAAGAGGGACACAGTGGCTCGGGCCACAATGGCCAGCCCAATCCTGATGATGACATGGTTTGTGAGGATAGAGGCATAGCGCAGGGGGTTGGAGATGGCCACAAAGCGGTCAAACGACATGGCCAGGAGCACCGAGGACTCCACCACGGAGAAGAAGTGGAGGAAGAACATCTGGACCAGACAGGCGTTGAAGCTGATGAGCCGATGGTCAAACCAGAGCACAGCCAGCGTGGTGGGCATTGTGGCCAAGGTGAGGCCCATGTCGGTGAGGGCCAGCATGGACAGGAAGTAGTACATGGGCTGGTGCAGGCTGAGGGTCCTCCTCACAGCCAAGAGGATCAGGCAGTTTCCAGTGAGGGCTACAGTGTACATGGAGGAGAAGGGGATGGAGATCCAGCCATGAACAGTCTCCAGGCCTGGGATGCCAATCATCAGGAAAGCAGGAGGCTGAAAGAAGGAGATGTTGGCAAAGGACCAGGCAGGGAACATCCTTAGTGGCCAGATGAGGGCTCCAGAAATTTGTGACTTTTTCAATCTGGACAGACACAAAGACACTGACCCGACACCTGTCAATAGGCAGATAATTATGCTGTGTAGGCATTTTCACTATTTATTTTCCATTTCTCAGCTTTTACTTTATATTATTAACTGTTCTAGGAATGTACATATATTAGCCAATGTTGCAGGTGGATTCTTTACCAACTGAACCATCAGGGAAGCCCAATTTCACATAGTTATCACATGTTCTCTCATAGTTACTTTGCTGATAGAGAAGTGAAATATTATATCTAAAGTGAAAAGAGAAATTCTGAAGTCCAACAAAGGAAGAGAAAACTGCAGTGTTTTTCTGAACTATTAGAACTTGAGACTTTCTTGTGTTTGGTGTGTCTGAGTACAAATCCTAGGACATTGTCTTCTAATCAAGATCCAGTAATGATAAATACCTAGGCTGAAAATTATATTAAGTACTAAGAAACTTTGGTAAATGAAGAGACACTTGATTCTCGCCAGGTCCTTGAGAACATTTAGGAATTTGTGGTCCAGCTCTGCCTTGTCCAGACAATATCTGTCTGGGTCATTGGGTGCCTTTGCAATCCAGGCTACAAGTTGCTAAACAGAAATCATTCGTGCACTCCATTCATTGAACATTTGCCATAGTTTTTGGAATACCAGCTAAACCTTTTGTTCAGCCTCTTAGCACACTCATCTGGAAGACATGATTTGTCCTTGAATGGCCTCCCTATAATCTGTGATCATTGACCTCGGCCCTAGCTGGGAGGGCCACAGCTGCAGGAGGACGAGACCTAAGGTTCTCTTCTGTAAGTTAGAATTTCCACAGAAGCCAACTGAAGACATACATCAGGGGCATAAATTTAGGTTCTTTAAGGGTTCAGTGGAATCTGTCCTAGTAGTGTCCAAAGTTTTAGCATCTGATCTTAAGCTGGTGGCTCACCAATAAAGAATCCACCTGAAATGCAGGGGACATGTGCAAGAGACACGGGTTTGATCCCTGGGTTGGGAAGATGCCCTGGAGAAGGAAATGGCAACCTACTCCAGTATTCTTTCCTGGAATATCCCACAGGCAGAAGAGCCTGGTGGTCTACAACCCATGCGGTTGCAGAAGAGTTAAACATGACTGAGTGACTCAACCACAACAAAACAATGCTGAGCAAATTAACTTCCTAATTTAACAATTATCGAAGCTCTTGTATTCTAGATGTTAGACCCCCAGCGTTCTTGTTTGTGAATAATATCTTTCTGTTTCAAAAAAAAAGACATAAAGTAAGTGTTACTGTACCTTTTTAACAAATAATAAAAATTATAGGGACTTCGTTGGTGATCCAGTGGTTAAGACTTTACCATCCACAGAGGGTGCAGATTCTACCCCTGCTTGGGAGTGAAAATCCCACATGCTTCGTGGCCAAAGAAGCAATATATAAAACATAAACAATATTGCAACAAATTTAATAAAGACTTTAAAAGTGGTACACACTAAAAAAAAAAAAAAGGAAAAAATATATTAAACTGGAAGGAAGCGGCTTAGAGAGTTTGTCTAGGCTGTGCCAGGAAAGAGACCAAATTCAAATTCAGGTCTATTTGGCTTATATGCTTTCAATAGTCTTAAACTTCCTGTATTGGCTATGGGCTGTACTGGATACTGGAGGTTTGTTAATTGTGGAGCTGGCAGGATTAAATTATCAAGAAGAGACTGTTCTTTTCTGATGTTCCATGTTAATAAGACTGAAGTTTCTCCAAATGAAGCTCCTTCCTGTTTCTCCAAAAATCTTAATTCTCACTGTTACCTTGTGTGTCCTTCTTATAAAGCCATTTGCCTTTTGTTGTGCTAATTATCTCCTTGCTCCTGCTTTTCTTTTCACTAATCCCAGACATATTTCTTCACTCTCATTCCCTCTTACTGTTCTGATTTTGATGATTTCAAACATTTCTATCCTCTTTTTTTCAGGGATAATCAGTTAATAAAC
Source organism: Redunca redunca (assembly GCA_006410935.1). Lineage (NCBI taxonomy): Eukaryota > Metazoa > Chordata > Mammalia > Artiodactyla > Bovidae > Redunca > Redunca redunca. The sequence continues at coordinate 114,907 of SJYQ01001650.1, read as the reverse complement.
AAGAAAATGAATAATTGAATGAAAATAATTTCATATTCTAGTTCCCCTTATCTCAACCCTTAACATAGCACCTCATAGGTCCATATGTTCACAGCTTAAACTATATACTTTGTATAAAGATCAGTGGTTTCTTCAGCTAGTATTTATTATTATCCAATTTTATTTGGATTTGCTTAGGATCAACCAAGGAAATACTTTTTGTCATTGGCAGCATAAATCAAAATAGAATGTGTCAGCTTTCCATTTAATTTGAAGGAATCAGATTAATTTTATCTGGGATTAATATCACAGTTCTCTTTCTTTCATTCTGCATTAATTGATCTCTTATTGAATTATTCTCAAATCCCTATCTTAGAACTTGACTTTTTCCATAGTTGATATGTAGGTCCCATGCAACTGTAGGCATTTATGTGATCTATTACTCTTGGCTGTGGTAGCAGGATCCAAATGGTAATTTAAGCTGAACATTATAAGAAGTTCAGAGCTTAAGGGGTTAAAATTATAGTATACCACAGAAGTCATATTTTGAGCAATTCTTGTACAACCAAGCCAATTTCTCCTTTATATCCAGATAATGACTTTTCTACCTTTCTTTTGTTAATATATATTACATTGTTATGAGGAGTCTAATATTGATGCTTTTGAACTGTGGTGTTGGAGAAGACTCTTGAGAGTCCCTTGGACAGCAAGAACATCCAACCAGTCCATCCTAAAGGAAATTAGTCCCAACTATTCATTGGAAGGACTGATGCTGAAGCTGAAACTCCAATACTTTGGCCACCTGATGCAAAGAACTGACTCATTTGAAAAGACCCTGAGAATCCCATGGATGGAGGAGCCTGGTAGGCTACAGTCCACAGGGTTGCAAAGAGTAGGACATGACCGGGCGACTTCACTTCACTTCACTTCTTCTGATGCTGGGAAAGATTGAAGGCAGGAAGAGAAGGGGACAACAGAGGATGAGTTGGTTGGATGGCATCAATGGACATGAGTTTGAGTAAACTCCGGGAGTTGGTGATGGACAGGGAAGCCTGGTGTGCTGCAGTCCATGGGGTCACAAAGAGTCAACACAGTGAGCGACTGAACTGAACTGAACTGAACTGAACATTGGGAAAGATTCTTTGTGCTGAAAGAAAGGAAAGGCTTTTTTGTCTCCCTGTTCTTTTACTAAAATGCCTATTTTAGTAGCCAAGTTGGATTGATATGTTTCTTGCTTCCCATGTCATTCAGAATTTTGTAATAAATCACTTTAACCTGGAATCAGATAAGGTTTGGTCTTCTATTATTATTTCCAGCACACTAAAGGGTCAAAGATATTTTAAATTATAGCTCTCCCCTGAGGAATTCCATCCTTTTCACTTTAGCACTCTAGGATTGTATTATCTTGTGACTCCGTGTGTCTTGGAAAGTCAAACAGCTGAGAAGTAAAAGGCTGAATCCAACATACACTCTTTACGTGACCTCAAAGCTAAGTTGTTTTCTTTTTTTACAAAAGAGAGAAATAAAGAAATCTTATAATTGTGTGACATGATGGAGGTGCTATCTAATACTATGTTGTAGTCATTTTGCAATATTTAAGCCAAGTTCTTTTCTAAAAGGCTCTTCTTACTCAGAAAGATGGAAAAGACAATCTCATAGTGAGAGTGTAGAAACCTAGCAAACATTCAGATCATCCACAGGATGCTCTCTGGAGTGGGATTTTAAAGATAGCCTTACATTGATACCTTTCTTAGAGAAATAAAAATGTATTAATCTGCTTGGACACAGAGTCTGCGTTTCTGCATAATTATCTGAATTAAACAATATCTGTGCATCAGGAAAGTAGCCTTTTCACTTCCTCTATCTTACTTGGTGATACAGACCTAGCATTCATGAAGGCCTGGAATCCTTTTCCTCCTGCTTCTGGCATCTACTCATCCTCCATCCCACTGATTCCTCCACATGACAGCAGCTGACAGAGAGAGAATTTCAGGCTCACTAACCAGGTCCCAACCCTTCTTAAGAGTGTAAAAATGATTCTAACCTAAGTTACTCACCCTGACTGTCATTGCAGCCTTCTCTATTGCCCATCATTCTGAAGAACCAAGAAAAACTCTGCAACTTAGATGCTACTTTATACCACTGACTGGGTGCCTTAGTGAGTGGCTGCTCCCCAGGGACATCCTGGCCACAGACCACAGAGGATAGTCTCTGCTTAGTCTTCCCTGGGAAATGGACAATGCACAAAACATGTATTTGGTTGGAAAGTTGTGGATCTGAGCAACTTTGAAACTATGGAACACGATGGGGCTTTCACAAAATCACAGGAAAACCCAACACAAAAGTGGATCTGCTTAACCTGCAAGAATGACTCTAGGGACCAAAGGGAGAGTGGCGAGAAGCAGACACACCTCTGTGGAGGAGAGTGCTAGGATCATCATCCTTTCTAGGTTCATCCGTTCCACTACATTTGTAGGAAATTCTACTGGCACTTCAACCTTTTTTTCACTGTGCCTTCCAATGATATCAGATCTATTATCTGGAGTCACACAGGACGCTTCCTGGTCCCTCCAAGTGAGCCTTACGGACACTCAGGTGAGTTGTGTCTTTTCCTCTGCACTCTCTCCTTGGTTCCTAGGGTTGTTCTTGCAGGTTAAGCAGACTCACTTCTGTTTCTGTTTTCCCTGTGATTTTGTGAAAGCCCCATCATGTTGCAAAGCAACTATGGATCAAGTAACCTGGGAAGACAGATGAGGAATAAATGGCCTCAGACAGAGAGATGACTTGCGGTAGACATGGGAGCTGATCCATGTCTTTGGACCTGTGTTTTAGAGATGCAGCATGCCTTCCTACTCAGGATATTGTCCTTGCCATCTTGTTCTATCCCTAGGGGCTTCCTTTATTTCTAATAGAGTGAAAACAATACTGAAAGCATGAAGAGGCCCCAGAGCCAACATGCAGAAGCATCTGTGTGTGTATGTGTGTGCATAATAGCTTTATTGAGGTATAACCGATGTACAAAAAACTGAATTCCTTCAATGTATACAATTTGATTCATTTGGGTATATCTTTTCATCCATAAAATAATTCATCACAATTAATATGACAGGCATATCCATCACCTCCAAATATTTCCTTGTTGCAGATGGCAGTATTCTCTTCTTTTTAAAGGGTAAGTAATATTCTACTTTATGTGTATAGCACATTTTCTTTATCCATTCATCTGTTGATGAATATTTGGGTTGTTTTACTATCTTGGCTATTGTGAATAATGCTGAAATTAATATGGTATTTCTAGATTTGTAAGAAATGTATATGAGCATAATAAAGAACATGTATGACAAGCCCATAACTAACCTTATACTTAAGAGTAAAAACTTTAAAGATTTTTCTCAGAAACAAGGATCAGGAACAAAGGAAGGATACTTACCTTTTCCAATTCTATTCAACATAGTACTAAAAGTCTTGGTCAAAGCAGTGAGATAAGAAAAAGAAACAAAGTGATTCAAATTGGAAAAGATGTTGGAAAAGACGTAAAATTTTCTGTTTGCTGACAATATGATCTTATGTCTTTGGAACCCTCAAATTCCATAAAAAGCTATTAGAACAAATTCAGTAAAGTGCAGGATACAAAGAATAAAGAAAAATCCGTTTTGTTTTTGTAACACTAAAAATGAACTATCCAAAATGGAAACTTCCAAAATAATCCCTTTTACAGTAGGGAATACTGTATAAAATGCTTAGGAATAAATTTAACCAAGGAGGTTAAATACTGGTACGTGGAAAACTTAATAACTGAAGAAAGAATTAAAGGGGACACAAATAAATAAAATTACATTGTGTATTCATGGATTGGAAGACTCATTATTGTCAAAGTGTTACTATTACTCCCAGTGATCTGCAAAGGCAATGAAATTTATATAAAAATATCAATGACATTTTTTACAGATGTGGCAATAATCTTAAACTTCATATGGAATCATAAAAGACCCACAAAGGTCAAAGCAATCTTAAACTAGAAGAACAGAGCTGGAGGCATCACATACTTTCTGATTTCAAAATGTGTTACAAATCTAAAGATCATGTATTGTAATCTAAATTGTATTACAATTCAAAACAGCATGGTACTGGTATAAAAAATGGAGATCCAAACCCACTCATATATAGTCAACTGATTTTTAATGTGGATCCCAAAAATAGACTGTAGGGAAAGGAGCAGTCTCTTTGACAAGTGGCATTGGGAAAACTGGATGCCTGCATGCAAAAGAGTAAAATTGGACCTGATCTCACATCACATGCAAAAATTAACTGAAAATAGATTAACTATTTGAACTTAATACCTGGAAGTATAAAACACCTAGAAGAAAACTTAGGGAAAAGCTTCATGTTATTGAACTTGGCAATGACTTATTGAATATATCTCAAGCAACAAAAGCAAAATTAGACACGTGGGGATACATCAAACTAAAAAGTTAATGCATGGAAAAGGAGAAACGATCAATGGAGTGAAAAGAAAACTTATGAAAAGAAGAAAATATTTGCAAACCGCATACCTGATAAAAGACTGATATAAAATATATGTAAGGGACTCTTGCCATTCAGAAAAAAAAAAAAAAAAAAAAAAANAAAAGAAAATAAATAGCCTGAAGAAAAAAATGGGCAAAGGAATTGAACAGACACATCTCCAAAGATATACAAATAGGGATATGAAAAAGTTCTCAACCTGGCTAATTATTACAAAAAAAAAGGGTCAAAACCAAAATGAGCTATCGCTTCACAACTATCATTAAAAAAAAGACAACAAGCATTGGTGCGTATGTGGAGCAATTGAAACCCTGCACATTGTAGGTGATAGTGTACTCTCCTGGAGCCAGTATGAAAAATAGTATTGGGGTTCCTTAAAAAATTAAATGTGGATCTACTGTATCATCTAGCAGTATGACTTCTGAATATATAGCCCCCAAATTGGTATCAGGATCTAAAACATATGTGCAGGAACATCTGAAGAGAACATTTATGTTTTCAAACATTGGCTTCTAAATCCTGCTTAAATTTACTGACTCTCTGTTTTTCTGCCAATGCAGCTGCCAGTGAAGAAAATTCCTACCTGAATGGCTTCTTCGGGATGACTTTAGAATGAAGGTATTTCTGTCCCAGGCACATGGAATTTTAAGAGGTGAGGCAGAGAGAGTGATGTGTAACTAAACTAGAGGCTCTAGTATTATGATCTCAGGCTAGAGGAAGGTCATTCTTGAGCAAGGAGCTATCCCTTTGGAGCAAGTGATGTCCGTTGCATCTATAGCTGTGAAAAGCTGTAACTACAGCTTTCCTTGCCTCCAACACACACACGTTATGCTGAGGCACATCTGACCACTCATTTCCCACAGCAACCAGAGAACTCCACATTTGTTTTTCCATTCTTTCCCATTCTTCTCTGCTTGCCTGGGGCTTCTCCAGAGGCTCAGTGGGTAAAGAATCTGCCTGTGCCAGAGTCACAGGAGATGTGAGTCTGATTCCTGGGTCAGGAAGATCCCCTGGAGGAGGACATGGCAATCCACTCCAGTATTCTTGCCTGGGAAATCCCACGGACAGAGGAACCTGATGGGCTACGGTCCATGGGGTCGCAAAGAGTGGGACACAGCTGAGCAACTGAGCACGACTTGCCTACCTTTTCTGCCTGAGAAGCTCTTACTCACTTTGCAGTCTCCTTCTTCCCTGACTCCTTTCTCATTTTTTCCTGTCAAAGTAGTAAGCCCTCTTCTAGGTTCCTGTAGCTCTTTGTTTGGACCTCTCACAGTCTTATTACACTTATTATAATTGTGTACTTAGAAACTTCTATTCATCAGTGGAGGGAAAAGACTATGTATGGTTCATTTAATGTTCTCTCATAACAACCACAGACTCTTTCACGAGTAACTGAATAAAAAAGCTGAGGTTAATGAGTGAAGTAAAGAATCAGGGCTGATTCTGAGGATATGCATTTGCTTGTCATTCTCTTGATAATGTCTCTGGGTCAGGGCTCAGTATATGGGCTTTCTGGACATAGGTTATAACTGACTGTGTTTTCCCTCCGTTTTTGAGGTTATTACTTGACTTCAACAGCTTTTCCTCTTCTCCCTCAGCACCCTGAGCATGGCCTCCCTGATGGGCTTGGACTTGACACTGTAGATGATGGGGTTGAGCACAGGGGGCACCACCAGGTACACGTAGGCAACAAGGGCATGTACTATGGGGGGAAGGTGTCTCCCAAAACGGTGGATCATGGACACGCCTATGACTGGGATGAAGAAAACCAGAACGGCTAAAATATGAGAAACACAAGTGTTGAGGGCCCGGATCCGCTCCCTGGGAGAGGCCAGACTCATCACTGTATGAAGAATAAGGGTATAGGACAGCACAATAAGCAAGGAGTCAAAACCCACTGTGGACAGAACCACATACAGGCCATAAATGATATTGACAGTAATGTCAGCACAGGCTCGTTTCATGACATCGGCATGGAAACAGAATGAGTGGGACAGGAGGATCTTGCCAGGGCAAAAGTTCAGTCTCTTTAGTAAGAAGGGTCCTGGGAAGAGGGATACGGTGGCTCGGGCCACAATGGCCAGCCCAATTCTGATGATGACATGGTTTGTGAGGACAGAGGCATAGCGCAGGGGGTTGGAGATGGCCACAAAGCGGTCAAACGACATGGCCAGGAGCACTGAGGACTCCACCACGGAGAAGAAGTGGAGGAAGAACATCTGGACCAGACAGGCGTTGAAGCTGATGAGCCGATGGTCAAACCAGAGCACAGCCAGCGTGGTGGGCATTGTGGCCAAGGTGAGGCCCATGTCGGTGAGGGCCAGCATGGACAGAAAGTAGTACATGGGCTGGTGCAGGCTGAGGGTCCTCCTCACAGCTAAGAGGATCAGGCAGTTTCCAGCGAGGGCTACAGTGTACATGGAGGAGAAGGGGATGGAGATCCAGCCATGAACAGTCTCCAGGCCTGGGATGCCAATCATCAGGAAAGCAGGAGGCTGGAAGAAGGAGACGTTGGCCAGGGACCAGGAAAACAACATCCTTAGTGGCCAGATGAGGGCTCCAGAAAGATGGGACATTTTCAATCTGGACAGAAGAAAAAGACAAGATAAAAACATGGGAAAAATGGCAGTTCTGATATTAGGTAACATGAGTTTATACACAATAGCATATATTAAATGTGAAGGAGATTGAAAATGTATTCCACCTGAAAGCAAGCAAAAGATAATATATTATAAATGTATTGATATATTTAAATATTAAATATC
>SJYQ01001650.1:95771-107582 GCA_006410935.1 Redunca redunca | reverse complement strand
AATATTAAATATCTAAATATATTGATATATAATATATTGAACTATAATTTAAATCCTTTTGTACTATCATTTTTGAAATGCTATGCTGTGAAATACTGATCTCTTCACTTTTTGAAGAAAGTGGTACTTTCTTTAAAAATACATGAGATGATCATAAAGAGTCCAATTAAAAAGCCCTAGTTTAAACAAGAAGCAATTGCCTCATGGAAATAAATTGCAAATATACTGTGGAAACTTAAAGGGTTGAAGACCTGGGCTCACTCTCATTGTTTTCCTGGGATTTTCCTTTAAATCTTAATACAAAAAGTATAAACAAGTAAATAAGCAAACAAAAACTCTTTAAAGGTAGGTCAATAAAAGAATGTAAGAGGAAGAGTTGCACAGATATCTTTTAGCGGAGTATAAAATTCCACCAAAATTATGTCTGAGAGCTACAAAGGGCTTTAATATGAACCCTGGGGTCTACAGTTATGTCATATCCACTCCAGTACTCTTGCCTGGAAAATCCCATGGATGGAGGAGACTGGAAGGCAGCAGTCCATGGGGTCGCTGAGGGTCAGACACGACTGATTGACTTCACTTTCACTTTTCACTTTCATGCATTGGAGAAGGAAATGGCAGCCTACTCCAGTGTTCTTGCCTGGAGAATCCCAGGGACGGGGGAGCCTGGTGGGCTGCCGTCTATGGGGTCACAGAGAGTCGGACACGACTGAAGCAACTTAGCAGCAGCAGTCAACATCATCAACTCACCCTAAAGGTAGGACTGACTTTTTTTTTTTTTTAATTCCTTTATTTCTTAGGTGGGTGACAAGCATTGTTTCTCTGGAGCAGAAGATTGTGCATAATTTGGCAGAAACTTTTTAAAGAAAACATAGTGACGTTGCTGACAATGTCAGTTCCGGAGCCCCCCATCCAATCTCTCTCAGACATTGTGAGCAAATATCAAAACCTGACGGAATTCACTCCATTCAAAGCTAGGTAACAGAGAGGTTTCCATCACAGAGCTTGTGCAGACACATTTTGTAAAAATTAAAAGGGTTAAAACAACTTCAGTTCAGTTCAGTCACTCATTCATGGCCAACTCTTTGCACCCCAGGGACCGCAGCATGCCAGGCCTCCCTGTCTATCACCAACTCCCGAAGTTTACCCAAACTCCTGTCCATTGAGTCAGTGATGCCATCCAACCATCTCATCCTCTGTTGCCCCTGTCTCTTCGAGATAAGGAATTATTCAAGAGAGAGAAGAAAATTCTGTATAAATATTTTCCAAGTAAAGAAATTAAAGAAATCATGAACCAAATTAATTTTTTGATATTGTGATATAAAAATGGGTCAGTGATAAATTAAGGAAAATGAGTGCCAGATGTGATGAAAACTTGACAGTTCCCCTCATTTACTTCCTCTCTGCAGAGGCTACGAGGGACACCTCTCCCTGGAAGTGTGGTCCGGGATTCCATTCTTCTCTAAGCTATAAACTCCCTAGTCCTCAGAAAGGCAGCCTTCTTCAGACTCTCTTCTCAAGAAGGCACGACCGTCTCCTATTGTCCAAGAATGGTTATTTCTCTTTCTTCTGCCTTTACTTCCAGACCTTTCCCACTGCACCTCCTTCTGAGGCAGAGGCACTAGTGGTCACTCTCCTGGAAGCAGAGAAGAAGGTGTGTTGACAGTCCAGGTTACTCACCCTGGCTGCTTGTTGTCTCCAGCTGCTCTGCCACTCCACATCCTGCAAGCGCCCAGGACATCTTTAAGACGCTTCAGCTGCAGTGCCATCTCCAGGGAAGGCCAGGCCTGAGCCACGGAGGAGCCACTCCACTCAGGTCCCTGAGGATTGAACAATTTGCGGCTAGCTCTTGGAATGGGGAAGTGGTTGGAGCAATTAAACAATAATGCAGGAGAGGAGACAGACTCATAGATTCTACAATACCCCAGCAAGTTCAAATTTTATCTTCACAGACTATCCACTTCAATTGCATTTGAAATCCTTCGAAGCCAATATTCCTCAAGCCAGCAGTCTCGGCCAAATTCCAAGACGAGTCCTGCAGGAACAGCCCATTTTTGTGGAGGGTGGAGTGATGTGTTGGGAGCCTAGTAGTGTTGGCCCCTCCCAGCCGGAGGGCATCAGGGAAGGCTTCCTAGAGGAAGTGAAAAGAGCTCAGACTTCTAAAAGACCCACAGACCCTGTTCTGAACTCTCAGCTCTCATTCTGGGACAGACTCCAAGACTTTAGGCTTGTAGCTCCAGACTGCAACTGGCACAGATTCTGCCCACACGCCTAGCCTGGGGCTGCCCTGTTGAATCTAGGTCAAAAGGAGAAAACTTAGTAGAAACAATACGAACTACAGAGCCATTCAAAACTCAGTTCAAATCTTTCTCCATTTCTTGATGTTTCTTCCCACATATAAGTTCTGTGTCCCTTCTTTCTCCCTTTCTTGAGAGTTCTACTCCAAAATAGCTGTGACCTCAGCTTTGTCCTAAATCAATTTGGACTAATGCCACTCACTTGGAACTGCTTTCTATGAACACATTTGACTTTCCTCCTCTTTGATTTTGGCTGCACTCTCCCAGCTGAGGGCTTCCTGGTGGCAGTAGTGGTAAAGAACTCAGGATGGTAAAGAACTCAGCAGCAGGCGATGTAAGAGATTTGGGTTCAGTTCCTGGGTTGAGAAGATCCCTCGGAGGAAGGCATGGCAACCCACTCCAGTATTCTTGCCTGGAGAATCCCCATGGACAGAAGAGCCTGGCCGGCTGCAGTACATAGGGTCACACAGAGTCAGACACGACTGAATCAACTTAGCACAGCACTCCCAGCTGAACTGGGCCCTGTGTATCTCCCTTTCTCCTCCATAGGTGATAAATAAATTTAGGAAAAATTACTCAACTTTCAAATCTTATATCAAAATAAATTCATGTTCATTTACCTGAGCTGAGACTTTAGCAGTACTCCATAATTTTCCTCCTTTTTTTTAAATTTTTCTTTGTAAATTTTACTTATTTATTTATTTTAATTTTTTAATTTTAATTTTGGTTTTTTACTTTACAGTACTGTATTGGTTTTGCCATACATCAACGTGAATCCGCCACAGGTGTACATAAGTTCCCACTCCTGAACCTTAGAATGGTCCCTCTAGTATGGTGTAGATGTAGGAGTGGAAGCAGGAAAAAGAGCCTATGGACTAGGCAAGACTCAGAGAGGGCACATTTGATGGGAACTTATGTACCTCCTTTTGGTTTTTAAATTGTCACCATTCTTCTCAAGCTCTTTGTCCAATCTGCCATCTTACTCTCAGTAGCTCATATGTTACTGCTCCCAGCTTCACAATGAGAAACAAAGGCCCTCAAATGTGCCCTCTCTGAGTCTTGCCTAGTCCATCTGCTCTTTTTCCTGCTTCCACTCCTACATCTACACCATACTAAAGGGATCATTCTGAGGCATGTGTGTTTCATATCAACCCCATCTCCAAGCTTTTAACCACTTCTTTGTTGGCTGTCCATCACTTACAACAACATCAAGAAATCTTGGACTGGCAAAGCAGAAACTGAGACACTTTATTCTTTAAAACTCTTTTTGAGACAGATGTAGATTCATATGCAGCTGTAAGGCAACACAGAAATACCATACATCCTTCACTCAATTCTCCCAAAGTTAACATCTTGTGAAACAACAGTATAATACAAATTTGGGAATACTGGCATTGCTCTAGTCATGATACTGGACATTTCCATCACTACAAGGCTCCCTCATTCTTTTTTCCTTCTTTTACATCTACTCCCACTCCGCTGTTTCCCACCCTCTTTTTCATCTCTGGCAATCACTAGTGTGTTACTTATTTCTAGACTTTTGTCAATGTAAGACTTTTTTACAGATGAAATGGTATAGTATATAATTTTGGGGGACTATGTTTTTTCCACTCAGCATGACTATCTGGAGATTTATCCAGCTTATTCCATGTATTAATAGCTTGTGCCTATTTAAAATTGAAGTATACTTGAGTTACAATATTGTGTTAGTTTCAGGAATCTGAAACTATATGTATTTCTGTTTTTCATCTTCAATTTCTTTCATCAGTTTTATAGTTTTCCAAGTTCAAGTCTGTTACTTCCTTAGCTAGATTTATTCCAAGGTTTTTTTATTCTTTCTCATGTAATTGTGAGTGGGATTATTTCCTTAATTTCTATTGGGACTCAGACCATGGGGATTTTTCCTACAGCCCTCTACCTCTCCCATATGCAAACCCTACTGGTCTTCAAAGTCAGATGCTCTTGGGGTTCATTTTTCTGATGGAAGACCCCTGAACTGGAGACCCTGATGTAGGGTTTGGGCCCTTTGTGCCTTGGAGAGAATCTCTGCTATTGTGATTATCCACCTATTTGTGTGTTGCCTTCCCAGGGTTGTGAATTTTGACTACATTGTGTCTCTGTACCTCCTACCCATTCATTGTGATTTCTTCTTTGTATCTTTAGCTGTGGAAAACTGTCTCATATATAGTTGCTCTGTATGTGCTCTGTATGTATGTATGTGAAACTTGATCCATCTTGTCTGACTCTTTGTGACCCCATAGAGTATAGCCCACCAGGCTTCTCTGTCCGTGGAATTCTCCAGGCCATCATACTGGAGTGGGTAACTGTTTCCTTCTCCAGGGGATTTTTCCCAACTCAGGGATCAAACCCACATCTCCCGCATAGCAGGCAGATTTTTTACCATCTGAGCCACCTCTGTAAACAGTTGTAATTTTGATGTAACCATGGGAGGAAGTGTGCTCAGGGTCTTCCTATTTCACCATTTTCAACAGTTTATTCTTTTTAAATGCTGAGCAATACTGTAGGGTATGGCTATTACCACTGTTTTTTTTGTTTGTTTGTTTTTGTTTTTTTTTTCACAATTCACCTGTTGAAGTACATTATGTCTTATTTCCTGTTTGGGGTTAGTATTTTAAAGTTACTACAAACATTTGTGTACAGGCTTTTGGTACACATATTTCTTCATTTCTCTGAGATCAATACCGGAGTGCAGATGCTCAGTCATATGTTTGTTGCGTGTTCAGTTTTTAGAAACTACCAAAATGTTTTTCAGAGTGACTAGCTATGCCTTTTCACATTTCCTCAGCAGTGCATTAAGCATCCAGTTTCCCAACATCCTTGCTAGCATTTGATGTTTTCACATTTGTTAAAAAAAAAAAAAAAGCTAGCTATTCTTATAGATATATATGGATATCTCAGCATGGTTTTAATTTTAATTTTCTACTGGGCTAATAATTTTGAACATCTTCTCATATATTTATGTGCATCCATGTATCTTTTTTGTAAAATGTCACTTTATGATTTTTGCCTCTCTTTAGATTTTTTTTCTAAATTTTTCAAAGTCCTTTTCCTATTTTAGATACTAGGCCTCTGTTGGATATGTAATTGGCACACATATTCAATTCACACTCTGTATGTTGTCTTCTCATCCTTTAAACTGAGTCTTTGATACAGCTGCAATTTTTAATTTTAGTGAAGCTTAATTTATCAATTTTCCTTAAATGAATCATGTTTTTGGTGTCAAGACTAAGAAAAGCTTTGCTCTAAATACTGAAGATTTTCTCTTACACTTTTCTAAGAGTTTTATAGATTTATGCTTCAATCTACAAAAGTTTTACATTCAGGTCAGTGATTGACTTTGAGTTAATTTATGTATGTATTGAGGTATAATTAACAAATAAAATTATAATATACTTAAAAGGTAAAATGTGGTGATTATATATACATATATATTGTGAAAGGGCTGGATCCCCATCATTCAGTTAATTAACAAAAATCGATCACCTCAAATACTTAGTTTTTTTTTTTTTGCTGAGAACACTGAAGTTGTACTCTCTTAGCACATTTCAGTTATACAAGGTAGTATTATTAACTATAGTCATCACATTACATGCTAGATCCTTAGAACTTACTTATCTTAAAACTAAGAGTTTATATTTTTTTCATCAACATTTTCCTATTCACTGCCCCCAACTCCCAACCTCCGACAAAAACCATTCTGCTCTGTTTCTTTGAGTTTGATGTTTTTTTCTCCTTGATTCCACATATAAGTGAGAATATGAACTATTTGTCTATCTCTGTCTAGAATGTTTCATTTAGAATAATGCCCTTCAGTTTTATCTATCCTGTAACAAATGTCAGAGTTTCCTTTTAAAAGGCTGAATAATATCCATATATTGTGTGTATATATATATGTAATATATATGTACATCACATTTTCTCTATCCATTCATCTGCTGATAGATGCTTAGGCTGTTTCCATACATTGGCTATTGTGAATGATGCTGATATGAGAGTGCAGGTATCTCTTTGAGGTAATGATTGTTTATGGTATTTTTATTTTTAATTTCTTGAATAAGCTCCATACTGTTTTTCCTAATGCCTGTACCAATTCACAATCCCACTAACTGTGCACATATGTTCCTTTTTTGCCACATCCTTGCCAACCCTTGTTATCTCTTTCCTTTTGGGTAATATCTGACATACACTATAATATCCACTATTATTTATTTTGGTATTCTCTTTATTTCTTACAAGGCCTAGAATGTTGTAAATTATACTTGAATATTTAAAGTTAAATGACATTTAAACATGGTCATTGGGCATCAATTCCGGCACCAGCTGGGAGAATTGGTGGTGATCATCTTTGGAAAGAATCTCAGATATGTGATGCTGGTAATCTCTGGTCATAAATATGTATTGAGAGTAAATCTTTTCTTCTAATAATAATTTTTAAAGCCTGGGGAAGTCTCTGTCTCTCAAAACAAACTTATGTGGTGTTCTTATTTCTTGTCAGTCCGGGGTTGGATAAATGATGTGCTGTTCAGAGGTGGGGGGTAAATGTAATTATTGTGGGGATGGGAGTTGTCTTGCTTACAGAGTAACCTCAGACACTGTGGCTCTCATGGGGAACTGGGTACCTAAACTGGTGCCCTCCACTGTTCAGGCCAACATAAACATGGCTGGGAACGGGGCAAAGCTTTTATGGTCCTTGGTCCCCAGAGACCCTTGTTCACTGGGAAAGAGACTCACGACAGCGAGCACTTGCCTGGGACCCAGAGGCCTCTCACGGCAGGGGCTGCCGGGACCACCTCTCTCAGTTGACTCAGCTCCCCAGGCACCCAGAGGCCTCCTTGAAGTCCTTCCAGGCCATTGGGAAACAAAAGGCAGACACTCTCCCAGGACCCTGGTTTGTGTGAACAAGGAATAAACTAACGGCCATAACCCGTTTTTAGTTTGCCACCTTCTAGAATGCAATAGCATTTTTTCTGGTACAGTTTTGAAAACTATGGCCTTTCTGTTGATCTTTCTCCTCTAGTGCATATAATCGGTCATTTCAATCCAAATTGAGTCCCATTTAAGTCCCACTTCCCCCCTCCACTACACTCCTTTCCTTCATCTCATTTTCCAATCTTAGTCTTGCTGGTGCACGTGTGAATTGGACGGGTGGGAGAGGAACAAAGTACAGGTCTTAAACTCCAAGCTCCTAGGCTAATGTGACCTAATCAGTGTTTTGAAACAATCTGTTTGTGTTGCTTGCCACAGGCAGAAACCCACATTCCTATCTCATTATCCAGGTAAGGCAGGGATTATTATCTATCTCCTCAATAATAATGAGTATTTATGAGTTCATCAGTTCAGTTCAGTCACTCAGTCGTGTCCAACCCTGCGACCCCATGAATCACAGCACACCAGGCCTCCCTGTCCATCACCAACTCCTGGAGTTCACTCAGACTCATGTCCATCGAGTCAGTGATGCCGTCCAGCCATCTCATCCTCTGTCGTCCCCTTCTCCTCCTGTCCACAATCCCTCCCAGCATCAGAGTCTTTACCAATGAGTCAACTCTTCGCATGAGGTGGCCAAAGTACTGGAGTTTCAGCTTCAGCATCATTCCCTCCAAAGAAATCCCAGGGCTGATCTCCTTCAGAATGGACTGGTTGGATCTCCTTGCAGTCCAAGGGACTCTCAACAGTCTTCTCCAACACCACAGTTCAAAAGCATCAATTCTTCGGTGCTCAGCTTTCTTCACAGACCAACTCTTGCATCCATACATGACCACTGGAAAAACCATAGCCTTGACTAGATGGACCTTTGTTGTTATGAGTTCATGCTGCTGCTGCTGCTAAGTCGCTTCAGTCGTGTCCGACTCTGTGCGACCCCATAGACAGCAGCCCACCAGGCTCCCCTGTCCCTAGGATTCTCAAGGCAAGAACACTGGAGTGGGTTGCCATTGCCTTCTCCAATGCATGAAAGTGAAAAGTGAAAGTGAAGATGCTCAGTCGTGTCCGACTCTTTGCGACCCCGTGGACTGCAGCCTGCCAGGCTCCTCCATCCATGGGATTTTCCAGGCAAGAGTACTGGAGTGGAGTGCCATTGCCTTCTCCATATGAGTTCATACTATGTATTAAATACTGCACTAAGCATTGTGTATGGATAATTGCACATAATCCTCACAAACGCACTGAGGGGTAGACACTATTATTGCCCATAATAAACTAAAGAGGAAAACAAGCCTCACAGAAAGTGAATTGACTTGATGATCAGAATGGTTTGCTCTCTCTGATGGACTGGGCCTCCTTTCAGAGAGCCCATACATATCTACCGGGTGGAAATTTCCCCGTCTTTGAGAGAAGGTTTGATTTTTGGATAGAGCTATAATTGGTAGAATCAGGGAGTAGGAGGTCAAGTTGATAAATACAGTGTTTGGGCAAATAGTAGGTGTGGCCTCAGGGAAGGAGGCTGGTTTTCTTATGTGGGTCAGAAAGCAGTTCTGAAGGAGTCCCTGGAGAGATTCAGCCTTGTAGGATCTTTAGAATTGTTCCTGGCTTCTTAATGTTTGGGCTTCACTTGTGGCTCAGCTGGTAAAGAATCTGCCTGCAATGAGGGAGACCTGGGTTCAATCCCTGGGTTGGAGTCCATGGGATCACAAAGAGTCAGACACGACTGAGTGACTTTCACTTTCTTACAGAGCACATCATATAACTTCCCTGGTGGTCCAGCAGTTAAGACTTTGAGCTTCAACTGCAGGGAGAGGGGGTGAAGAGGGAGGGAGTTTGAACCCTGGACAGGGAAATAAGATCTCACATGCTACACAGGGCAGCCAAAAAGTAAAAAAAAAAAGTTTTGGAAATGGGATTTAGATTTTTTAGACTTTACATAATCACCATGTTTACAGACTTCAAAGAGATAATGTGATTTAGACAAGGTCACAAGGCTTAGTGGCAGAACTAGAGTTCTGAGATTCTAAGTCTCATCCCAGGGCTCTGCCCTCCTCGCAGTATGGTGATCAAATATGTTCTTCTTTGGGATAAACAACAGCAACAAAAACTTAATATACTTTCTTTAGCCTAGATGCAATCATTTCAACATGTTCTTATTATAAAATTGATGGTGATGTTTTACATTTTAAAAATAATTATCATAGTAAAACATACATAAAATTTACCATTCTAACAAACATTTTTAGGTGTGCAATTCGGTGGGATTAGGTATATCCACATTGTTGTGCAACTATTATCACTATCCATTTCTAGAACTTTTTAATCATTCTAAACTGAAATTCTGTTACCCATTAAACAATAACTCTCACTCTCCCCTACCCCCAGCCCCTGGAAACCTCTACTTTCTATTTCGATGAATTCTACTTTCTAGTTCAATGAATTTTTAGTACCTTATATAATTGGAATCCTACAATATTTGTCCTTTTGTGTCTAGCTTATTTCACTTAACATCATATTCTCAAGATTCATTCATGTTGTAGGATGTATCATATTTTGTTCTTTATTATGGCTGAATAATATTCTATTGTATGTATATAACCAGTATTTATCCATTCATGTGTTGAACACCTGGATTGTTTCCACATTTTGGCTATTGGGAATAGTGTTGCTATGAATACAAGTCTTGGGACTACCTTTTTTTTTAAAGTTAAAATCCTGGGGCAGAGGGAGATGTAGCAGAGACAAAAATGAAATATGAATAAATTGGACAGCAGTGAACAGTGAGAGATTTGGGAGTGAGAGATGGCACAATTTATTAAGTTGTTAATCTGGTTATTCCCTTAGGTGTATGGAAGTAGTTAGGAGGGTATGATTTGAAGTAGAGCAGTGCACAGGAAAATAGAAGAGAATGGAAATTGTGGGAAGAGACATAGTCAATTTCATCAAATGAGGCTCCTGACCTCATTATTTGGGGTGAGGCCCGATACTCGAATTTCCACTTTTACAGAGCATGAACACTCCTTTGTTTTCTTAAAGGAGTCATCCATTTCTTCCATTCTCTCCCTCTCAGACCTGGTCTATGTGCACTGATGAACTGCAAGACTTTGGAGGCTCTTTTACAGCCTCTGGGCAGGTGATCAGAATTGGATGCTCACAGATACATCATATGCTAGGAAGACCCTTCTCCAGGAGAAAGGCTAAGAGTCTGAGGTTCCCTCCTTCTGAGCAAGAGCCTATAGGCTGAAGTCTCCCTCATGGTTTGTCCACCCTAATTACCCACAAATGATTTCAGTGAAGCTGCTGAGGGAACACATAGGCCCAGTGATTGTCTTCACACTTTAGCATCTCATCAGACTTGCTCAACGATACAATAGGAATAGTCCATTTCGAAAAGATGCATTTAGCTTTTTGCACTGGTGAGAAAGAAAACCAGGGAACCTCTCATATAGGATTCTATGAATGTGAAAGCAGTAGGCATAACACTTAGCAAAATTTGAAATGAAATTTATAATGTCTCATTACCTAAGTTAAAACTCAGACCTTGGATATGTTTGACAGATACAGAAAATACTTAAAAAAAAAAAGGGAGACATGATTGAGAAGATGTTAGGGATAAATAGACAAAAATATTCTCCCTTTATAAAGAAAGAAGCAGGCTGTAGAACATGAAGGTTGGCTGTAAAACAAGAAGAGTAACCTAGATTTGTTGCTCACAACAAGGGCAGGGTTATCTCTCAACACAAATAGTCATTCATCTTATAAGGCACACGGCAGAAGGAAAACAGGATTTACACAGGCTGAGGAAATAAATGGCAGATGTTAAACAGGAGGAAATGCAGTATGGGCATTAAATACTGTATTTGGTTATGAAATTTAATTTGGAATCATGGCATGGTAACCATAAAACTGTGTGCCTTAGTTTTTGCAATGTAAACCTTATTTCTTGCACTCTGGTAAGGGAGGACAAAAATAGTCCCTATGCCATAAAGTTGGTGTGAAGATAAGATCAAACCTATAAAGCACTTAGATTTCTGGAACATTGCAACTACTCAAGATATATTCATTGGCATTATTATTTAACTTCCCAGGTAATAAGTAGGAAACAATGAGTCTTTGAGAAGGCCTGGTGTACATAAATGATCAGTTTCATTTTTTCCATTTTAAAAGTTGTACATGCTAACTTGTACAAATTATAAAAGCTGTACAAGATCTCCATAAAAAAGGAATTAGAAGATAGAAACAGAAGTAAGTCACTAGTAATTTGAGCACATTTCTTTCAAGGCATAGATTGTTTTACAAGTTAGTTTCAATCATGTATTCTCCTTATTTTTCTTAAATTATATGCATGTTTCATTTTATAGCAGAGCCTTTAAAGGTCACATAATATTTTCTTAACATGGAATATTTCACATAATATTCCATTAAGTGAAAAGACCATGTCTGAGTCACCAAGGAAGCCCATACTTGAGTTTATAATTCTTTATTTTTATAAATCAAACCTTGGATGTCAAATACATGATTACTATAAATAATGGCATGACTGATATATCTTATGAGAAACTTGTTTTTTTTT
>SJYQ01001650.1:65322-95759 GCA_006410935.1 Redunca redunca | reverse complement strand
TATTTTATTAGAAGAAATTTTCAAAAGAGAGATTACAGCATTAACACTCATAACTTTTAAAAAGCCTTTGCTACATTTTGCCAGTTGCACCATCAGCTGTGATGCTAAAGCATATATGCTTCAACACAAACTCCTTTTTCATTGTGAATTTTCATTAATAAAAACTGCTAATTAAATAAGCAAAAATGTTACCTAATTATTGTGTTAACGTAGGTTTCTTGGACTAATAATGAAAGCAATTTTTCCCTTGTTTAAAAGACAAATTGTACTTTTGCCACTCTCCTTTATGTTCTTTTGCTGCTTATTTTCTAATTTTAGCTTTTTATATAACAAGGATAGTAGTAATAGTGGTAGTGTTAGTCACTCAGTTGTGTCTGACTCTTTGCAGCCTTAGGGACTGTAGCCCATCAGGCTCCCCTGTCCATGGGATTCTCCAGGCAAGAATACTGAAGTGGGTTGCTGCATCCTCTTCCAGCAGATCTTCCTGACCCAGGGGTTGAACCCATGTCTCTTACATCTCCTGCACTGGCAGATGGGTTCTTTACCACTCATGCCCACCTGGGAAGCCCAGAAAGTAATTATGGCAGCCTCAAAAATTTCACCCCAAGCAGAGGAAGTATTTAGAAGCCAAACCAGAGAAAATCACTGATGTGTTTATGGGCAACTGAGATCAAGCTAGCATTAGGAAATCATTATATCAAGCCATTAAAAGTAAGAATAAGTGCAGTGGTAAAGATCACTTGCCTCCCACAGGCTGAAACTCCCTGTCACAGCTGATCTTAAACATAGCTAACACCCGAGTTCTGATCTGTTTGGTCTTGGCACCATAAATGATGGGATTGATGACAGGAGGCAGAAGTAGGTAGACATCACCCATGAGAACATGCACAATGGGATGAAGGCTGTTCCCAAAGCGATGCACCACTGAGAGGCCAATGAGAGGCACATAGAAGGCCAGCACCACACCAATGTGTGACACACAGGTTCCAAAGGCCTTGGCTCGTTCCGACTTGGAAGGCAGTTGTAGAACTGTTCGTATAATCAGAAAATAGGACAAAGAGATGAACAGGGCATCCACACCCATGACCAGCAGAATGGCAGTAAGACCATAGACCACATTGGGCAATGTGTCTGCATAGGCCAACTTCATTACATCCTGGTGCACGCAATAGGAATGCGAGAGCACGTTGGATTGGCAGAAGGCTAGCCGTTTGATGAGCAGAGGCAGTGGGATGAAGAAGAGGGATCCGCGGGCCACAGCCACCAGGCCAATCTGGGCTGTTACTGTGTTGTTGAGCACTGAGGCATGGCGCAGCGGGTGGCAGATTGCTACGTAACGGTCAAAGGCCATGGCCAGTAGGATGGTGGACTCGATGGCTGAGAGAGCGTGAATAAAGAACATCTGAGTCATACAGGCATCGAAGGTGATCTCCCGGGAGTCGAACCAGAAGAGGGCAAGGATCTTGGGCATGGTGGATGTGGACAAGGCCAGGTCGATGGCTGCCAGCATGCAGAGAAAGAGGTACATGGGAGCGTGGAGGCTGCGCTCCATCCTTACGATGAAGACCACGATGCAATTTCCAAACAATGCCACAGCATACATAGAAAGCAGGGGGAAGCCAATCCAGAACTGAGCTGCTTCTAGTCCTGGGATACCAATAAGTACAAAGGTGGCATGTGTGAAGTTGCAGGTACTCATAGCTGGCACCGAGAAGGTGAGGTCACGTTGGCAGCCTGCTAGCCTGCTAGGACAGGAAGCACAATCAGAGAGGCTGGCCCCAGAGACCTGTGGACTGAATACACCTTAGCTCTCCTTCGCCTTCTCTCTTCTCTCACTCCTCCAAGTCATTTGTGTTCTTTCATAAAAAGGCTCTCTGAAGCCTCCTGTCAAAGGGGAAAGTGACAGCTCAGATTCACTTATCAGTCACTACTCTCAAAGTCCATTTACATTTGTAAAAGGGAACCTGGAGAGAACAATGCTCATCCCAAAAAGCTGTCCTTCTCAAGTTCCCTGGGAATCATTTTTCTGTTCTATAAGCATTTACTTATAAGACTTACCATATATCAAGGATATTTGCTAGATACTGAAAATACAGGGACAAAAATGCATATTTTTGCCTTTCAGGTGCTGTGACACATCATTTGCCTTTCAGATACCTTGCCTAGAGTGAAAGATAGATAAGTAATGAAAATATCAGAATCTTGGGATATGTGTTCGGAAAAGATGTGCATTTAATGCATAGGATGGGAGAAGCATCATCAGAGGAAACTCTCTGAAACAAGATGATCCTTCTGTTCAGTCTTGAAATATTGAGTAGAAATTAAAAAGACAGAGAAGGGAATAAAAGGCAGAGCAAACAGTGGGGATAGGGAGATTTTTTATTTTGTTTTGGTTTTGCTTTGTTTGCTTGCAAATTTTCAGGATTCCAGGTCACCAGGACTAAGGTCAGCAAGAGAGGAAAGATACAACTGTAATAAAAAAAATAAAAATAATAAAAACAAACAAACAAAACCCACAAAATAAAAATTAAGGTAAAAAGGCCAAAGTCAATATTTTAAGGTAACAGGGAAACTTATCTGGGGTCATCAAATGAAAGGTAGTTGCTCCCACCAATGAATTCTCTGGAGATGAAGGTGATGGTAGGATCCTAGCTGCCAGGCATGGTGTGAAGGCTTTCTCTCTGTTCCTGGCCGATGGGTCCCTCTACTTTTAAAAGTTGTCTCTAAGGCCACTCTCACTGCTACAAAGAGAGCTTGAGATGAGTCTTGATACTCCTAGAGCTTTATCTTTCTTGGAACCTCTGGCCATGAGTTATTTATATTAGGTGAGTCTTTGCTTTCTTAGGAAACTCAGTATTTCTCTGCCTTATTCTGTGTTCTGATCTCATCAAACTCTTTCTTGAAAGTCTCCCTAAGTACCCTGGTTCAGTTCAGTTCAGTAGCTCAGTCATGTCTGACTCTTTGCAACCCCATGAAACGCAGCACGCCAGGCCTCCCTGTCCATCACCATCTCCCGGAGTTCACTCAGACTCACGTCCATCGAGTCCGTGATGCCGTCCAGCCATCTCATCCTCTGTCGTCCCCTTCTCCTCCTGCCCACAATCCCTCCCAGCATCAGAGTCTTTTCCAATGAGTCAACTCTTCGCATCAGGTGGCCAAAGTACTGGAGCTTCAGCTTTAGCATCATTCCTTCCAAAGAAATCCCAGGGCTGACCTCCTTCAGAATGGATTGGTTGGATCTCCTTGCAGTCCAAGGGACTCTCAAGACTCTCCTCCAACACCACAGTTCAAAAGCATCAATTCTTCAGTGCTCAGCCTTCTTCACAGTCCAACTCTCACATCCATACATGACCACAGGAAAAACCATAACCTTGACTAGACAGACCTTAGTTGGCAAAGTAATGTCCTTGCTTTTGAATATGCTATCTAGGTTGGTCATAACTTTTCTTCCAAGGAGTAAGTGTCTTTTAATTTCATGGCTGTAATCACCATCTGCAGTTATTTTGGAGCCCCCCAAAATAAAGTCTGACACTGTTTCCACTGTTTCCCCATCTATTTCCCATGAAGTGATGGGACCGGATGCCATGATCTTCGTTGTCTGAATGTTGAGCTTTAAGCCAACTTTTTCACTCTCCACTTTCACTTTAGTACCCTGGTATATAGAGCTAATTGTCTCTAAAGAGCTAAAGGCTTGACTTTTCAAAAAAGGTCCTGAATCTTTAGAATACACTCTGCAGGTGACTTCATCAGTCATATTGGGATTAAACTGTTCATCCTCCCCACTTCTCCCCACCTCACCAGGATTCTTCTTCACTCCTAACCTGTGTCCTTTCTGCTGCTGAGACATGCTCTTCTATTTGGCTTTAGTGGAGTGGGCTTGGAGAGGGTTTGGAGAGGAGAGTGACCAGGTATCTAAAAATACAATATGATAAAATGAAAACGAAACATTTTGACTTAGATTATCCTCATCTTGGATAAGCAAGGAAGAACAGATCCAGGTTCAAAGGTCAGAAAATCTCTCCTCTGATGACTATTTGTTCTTCTCCATTCTCAGACATGTGCCAAGATATAACAGCTACCTTCCTTGACAAATATCAGATCCAAGCTTTGTCCCCCTCAGCTGCTGTCAGAGAATGAAAAGTGTTTTTCAGAGGAGATGCTCACAAGCATGGAGTGTAGCAAGGGGAGGACAATAATGCATTTCCCCTTTCTCAGCACCTCTGATGACAGCATCCACATGGGCAGACAAGAAGGGTCACTGGTGGCCTCAGAGTCAGATATCTCCCTGACTCTTCTTTCTGCAGGGCACCTTTTCTGCTTTTCTGGTAGCAGCCTAAGACTTGGGGCCATTGTTTCATCTCCCCAGTTACCTATCCCAGAAGACCTCATGCTTTCCTCCCATGTGGTCTGGTCTTCTGCCTAAAGGGATGCTAGCTAGACCCACTTGCAGCTTCTTTTTGGGTCTGAGTGTGGCTGTAGCATCTATTCTCACTTGCTTTTCTGGGTGGCAGCTAACACTCCAAAACACTTCTTCCTCATCCATGAAGATGTGGGTGGGATAAAAAGGCTTCCTTTTACCTTGCCACAAGACAGTTTGTAGGATCTTCAGGGTTCCTTAGGATGCCGGGGACCATGGGCTGCCTGACTCCAGTGAGGATGCACTCACTTGAATATGGTACAGTCCTGATGAGAGGCAGCTGAAGCTGACTCTCCCTTTCAGGCACAGATTTATTTATAACTGCCTAGGAATCCCATGGGGATAGGCTATCCAGGCAGGGAGCAAAACCTCCATGGCCACTTGTATGTCACTCCACAGGCTTCCCACTGTTTCAGTCTGGTGGGGGTGGATGGGCGAAGATTACCAGGGGCCCACTGCCTCTGCCATCACTCCCACACTTATACATACAGGGCTTTCGAGAATCTATATCTGCCCCTCCAAGTAACTCAAACTCTAGTTAACCACTTTACTAGACATAGCTGCCAATGTATATAGTTTGGTTCTTGAGCTCTAGGAGTTCATATCCTCTTTATTGAGATAGGCACACAAAAATATAGTCCCATAATTCAAAATAAGGCCATGTACCTCTTGAACTTCTTTTCCTAGCCCCAGCTTTTCTTTCAGCTGATGCAATGGACTTTCAGGTGAGGAAGCCACTTTTCATTGCACCTGTGTCGCAGATAAAGCATACATATGACCTAAAAGCTCTTTGCTTAGGTCATATGGTTCATGAATTATAATATGGTCAGAGAACCAAGTATTTGGATTCTTTATTTATTCACATTCAACAAAGATTTATCAAGCCTGGCATGCTGCAGTTCATGGGGTCACAAAAAGTTGGACATGATCTAGCAACTGAACAATGACAGCAATGTAATAAGAAAAATAGATGCCACACATACAAATCTCCAGCCTCTTAGAGTATTCTGGTTAGGGGTACAGACAGTAAATGGAGTTGCTATAAAAAATGAAAGAGGATGTTAGGTAGGCTTAAGGAGTAAAGCGAAGAAGGAAATAAATACATCTCAAGGGGATAGTAGAAATTTTAAATGAAGCTATTGGACAATATTACAAAGACCACACAGAATGAAAGCATTTGAGGAGAAGCATAACAGAGTGAGAAATATATCCATGGAGGTATTTGAAGAAGACTATTCCAGGAAGAAGGAAAAGAAACCAATAATAAAGTTCCTGAGCAGAGAATGTATCTGGGGATTTAGAACACCAAGAAGGCCACTGTGCCGAGCAGAGGGAACAAGAGTAGTAGGGAGATACAATCAGAGAAGTAATGGGCAATTGGATCATATAGGGCCTCATAGGACTTATGGAACATTTAAGGATTTTCATTAAGAAGACCAAGTGAAATAGTGGCCATGTGTCTACCGCCGTTCTGGCCTTTAGGAAAATCTCCAATTCATTGTGAGCTTGTCCCTTGGGTCAGAGATGACATTTGCTCTGCACCCCACCCCCATTTCCCTTAACATCTACATTATGTACTCCCTAGGAATGGAAGCTTACAAGTGGCTTGGATGGTTGTGCAGTGGGGCTTTTCACATGTTAGTATTGGTCCTGTGGGTGGGTGTTGATGGGAGAGAAACATCTGTAGAAGTAGTGAGAGCTTCCTGGCTGTCTAGTTCTTAAGACTGAAGTTCCATCTCCTCCCATATTTAGGACGCTGGGTACCCCCATCCATCTTCTCTAGTCCAAGCACCTCTTTGTCTCTCTCCCCTATCTCCCTGCCCTATCTTATGTCATGTGTGGAAACATCAAACAAAATTCGAGTCTGCGAACCCACATCATGTG
Organism: Redunca redunca; assembly: GCA_006410935.1. Lineage (NCBI taxonomy): Eukaryota > Metazoa > Chordata > Mammalia > Artiodactyla > Bovidae > Redunca > Redunca redunca. The sequence continues at coordinate 89,458 of SJYQ01001650.1, read as the reverse complement.
TGCTTTTTCTCTTATTTCTAATGGTGACTGAGACATGGTCCCTTGATCTCAAGAAGTAAGCAGAGTCTTTTGTGGGGAGAATGCTTACACTAGAGTCTGAAAAAGGGTGCCATGACGAAGAAGCACAAAATGATGCAGGAGGCCCTGAAAAGGATATCAGACAGACTTGAGACATCATGAAAACATCTCTGAAGGAAAGCTGCTTCTACTTGGTCAGAGGGAAGACAGTGAGGGTGCTGTAAGTGGAGGAGCCTGTGCAAAGGCTTGAAAGTGAGATAGAGCAATCAAGGCTAAGGAAATACAAGTTGTTTGCTGTGCCTGGAGCACTGGGTGGAGGGGAAGCAATGACTTTGAGCAGACCACACAGATTTTATGATTTTTTTTTTCCTGTCTGGCAGGAAGAGAGCTTAAATGAAACAAAGTCCTTATTCTCAAAGAGCTTACCTTTTAATGGGGAAGCTAGAAAAGATATAAACAGATATGTAATGCATTACAGAGGGTGTGAAAGTGCTAGAAGTTAAAACAAGGTAGGTAAGGAAGAGAGTGAATGTAGGCAGGAATTGAGGAGAGGTGGTGTTGTCATTATTATTTTTTGTAGCATAAAGGGCTCTGTAATAAGGGGGGACATGAGCGGAGACGGCTTGGTGACAGGCAGTAAATCACGCATCGGGAGGAAGAACATCTCAAGTAAGGAGTTCTGCAAGTGCAAAGTCTGAGGATGAAGCATACTCAGTGTATTTAGGGGAATGTTTGGAGGTTAGTGTGAGTGTAGCAGAGTGAGTAGGAGAAGGCAATGGCAACCCACTCCAGTACTCTTGCCTGGAAAATCCCATGGGTAGAGGAGCCTGGTAGGCTGCAGTCCATGGGGTCACGAAGAGTCCGGCATGACTGAACGACTTCAGTTTCACTTTTCACTTTCATGTATTGGAGAAGGAAATGGCAACCCACTCCAGTGTTCTTAACTGGAGAATCCCAGGGACGGGGGAGCCTGATGGGCTGCTGCCTATGGGGTCGCACAGAGTCAGACACGACTGAAGCGACTCAGCAGCAGCAGCAGTAGAGTGAGTAAGGAGGAGAATGGTAGGAGATGAAGTTGAGCTGATGAAGACGAGTCAGACCACATAAATCCTTGTAAGGTATTATAATGACTATAAATGTTTCTTGGGTAAGACAGGAGACCTCTGGAACATGCTGCACAGAGGATGTGACATGGTTTGTCTTGTGTATTAAGATAATCCTTTTAACTACCATGGGGGAAATAGACTGTACTATAAAGCAAAATCAGGTTCAAAATGATGATGGCTTGGAACATGGTGATAGCAGTAGAAGTAGTAGAAAGTAGTTGTACTCCAGATATCAACATCTGGAATACCTGTAATAAAGAGTAGTCAGCATTTGCTAAAGATTGGATGTAGAATGGGGGAGGTGGACATGTGCCAGAAATAACTCCAAATCTTCTCTTAGCATCTTGAAAAGCAGAATTTCTGCATTATAAAAAGCTGTGATTGAGAATGTTTTTTCCTTGATGTGAATACCAGGATATGGTTTTGGATATGATGAGTCTAAGATGATTTTTAGATGTCCAAATGAAGATACTGATGCCCAGGCAATTAGATATGAGTCTGGACTATATTATAAATACTTATTTGGGATTTACAAGCCTATAGATGGTATGTAAAGACATGATGTTACATTAGATGACCAGAAATGAGAATATAACAAAGAATAAGACAGGTCTCAGAACAAAGTTCTGGGACATTTCAACATACAACGATAACAAAGATGAAGATTAACAGTAATTGACTCTGAAAATACTATTGTCAAACATGCTGAGAATTTTGATATCATCCTAATGATTAAATAGCTGGTACTGTGAATAAATTCCCTGTAGGTATGAATGACTACTTCTACTTCCTTGTTGGATCTGATACCAGCTATAGGGCCCATGATTACTGAGTGATTACTGAGTGATACCAATGTATCAATGAAACATGCACTTTACATTTTTGAGAATTGTTGGATATACCCTGGTTGGAAAAAAATAATGAACTTGTTGGATTAAGCCATACATGAAACAAATGCTATAAATTAAAACAATTCTAATAACACAACTTATAATTCCTTTAGTTAATTTATCTACTTTGCTGCTCAGATGGTCAGTCGTGTCCCATTCTCTGCGACCCCATGGACTGTAGCCTGCCAGGCTCCTCTGTCATGGAATTCTCCTGGCAAGAATACTGGAGTGGGCCACCATTTCCTCCTCTAAGGGATCCAATTCATGTATAATTGTATGCTATATTGTGTGTACATGTTTATATTACATATAAATATAGTATGCTGCTGCTAAGTCGCTTCAGTCATGTCCAATTCTGTGCGATCTCATAGACAGCAGCCCACCAGGCTCCCCCGTCAAGAACGCTGGAGTGGGTTGCCATTTCCTTCTCCAATGAATGAAAGTGAAAAGTGAAAGTGAAGTCGCTCTGTCATGTCCAACTCTTTGCAAGCCCATGGACTGCAGCCCACCAGGCTCCTCTGTCCATGGGATTTTCCAGGCAAGAGTACTGGAGTGGGGTGCCATTTGCCTTCTCCGTAAATATAGTATAGATATATAAATATATATATTGTTTATACTACATACACCATTAAAGTTAAGAGTAGGAGGACCCTGAAGGAAGTCAGTTTGCAGGTGGAAAGGAAATATGGCTTCATTACTTACTAGCTGTTTAAGCATGTTACTTAACATTTTTGTGCTTCAGTTTTTCTCATTGATACTAAAAGTGACTATCTTATCATTTTGTTTTCAAATATAAAAATGTGTTAAATGTGTAAAAAACAGAACAATGACTGGTCAAAGGAAATAATAAATATTAGTTAAAATTATTATTACAGTTAGAAAATACTACCGATTTCTCAAAAAGGAGTGACGTTTTCATACTGTGTCGTCTTATCTGCTGAGAAGAGGATGAAGTAAAAGGAGACAGGCTACTGGCAGGATAAACAGCAGTTTAGAATAAGCAGTCATTGGAGGAGAAATTCTAAACAGTAAAGCTGTTCGTTCTTCCTATTCTAATGTCTTGTCTCCTCATTTGTAAAATAAATGGGTCAGTCAAACTGATTTTCTAAATATATTTCATCTTTGATTTTAAATATTTGCACATTTGGCATTAACGATCACCAGATTCACTTTTCAACTGATAAAACAACCTGACATAGACTGTTTCTATGATTCTACGTGTCTTTGGAATGGAGAATTTTTATCACAGCTCTGCGTATCTGTTTTGTCTTCACGCTGTAAATGATGGGGTTCATGACAGGGGGGATTAGCAGGTAGGTGTTAGCAATCATGGTATGTACATAGGCTGGGGCCCGTTTCCCAAATCTGTGAACAAAGGACAGACTGATCAATGGGATATAGAAAATGGCAACAGCCCCAATATGGGAGATACATGTGCTGAAGGCTTTCTTCCTCTCTTCTGGGGATGCAATGCTGAGGATAGTCTTGATGATCAAAACATAAGAACAGGGGATGAGGATCGAGTCCACGCCAACAGTAGAGATCATGGCAGTCAGCCCCACTGCATTGTTGAGCCTGGTGTCTGTGCACGAGAGCTTCATCACATCAGGGTGGAAGCAGTAGGAGTGGTGGAGCACGCGGCCGCGGCAATAGGACAGTCTGGCAAGAAGTGCTACCATTGGCGTGAGCGTTAGCATCCCTCTGATGACAATGGCCACTCCAATCTGAGTTATTCTGGAGTCCGTCAAAATGATGGCATACCTGAGGGGGTCAGAGATGGCCACAAAACGATCAAAGGCCATGGCCAACAGCACTGATGACTCCGTGACAGTGAAGAATTTAATAAAGAACATCTGTGACAAGCAGGCATTAAAGCTGATCTCCCTGGCATTGAACCAGAAGATACCCAGCATGGTGACCAGAGTGGATACAGACAAGCCAAGGTCAGTGGTGGACAGCATGGAGAGGAAATAATACATGGGCTCGTGGAGGCTGGGCTGAGTGACGATGGCAAAGAGAACCAGGCTGTTTCCTGAGAGAGCAGTTGCATAGAGAAAGCAGAAGGGAATGGAGATCCAGGTGTGGAAGGCCTCCAGCCCGGGAATGCCAGTCAGCAGGAAAATGACGGAAGAGGATGTGGTATTTTTCAAGTTTGACATGATGAATTAAAAAGTACAGAATTCTAAGATGAAATTCTGGAATAACCAAAAAACTTACATTTAAACAGGCAATCCAATTACAAATAATTTTATTCAACCAAAAGCTAACCAGAGATGAAGATCTATATACCATGTAAATATGAATGGCTAATATAAATAGATAAAATAATTGCAAAATTTCAACTGCTTTAAAAATACTTCTTTGTTTTTTTTTTTTATTTNTTTTTTTTTTTTTTTTTGCATTTGCTCCTTCTTGTGATTTTTCTTCTCTGGAGCATTTTGCTGATAGCAAGGTTTATATTATGTGATCTTTTCCTCTATCCAGAGATGGCAGAACTAAGAAAAGACACTTGACCCAAGACTGGCTGATCATAGTCCATCATCTTTGGAATATATTCTGTATAGTTGGCATCAAAGACAAATGATTGAGGCTTTGGAGGAGCAGTATTACATTGGTCAAGAGAAGAGAAAGCAGTGAAGCTTACAGATAATTTGGGAAGCCAGAAAATATTGAGAGATACTTATAATGCAAAATAACATGTATTATGTGATAATAAATGACTTAGGCATCAGTGCGGTCACGTGCAGGTGACTATAGTATCTAACCTTTCAAATGACCCCTGTGATTTGACCCTTGTCCAGACCCTTACAGCATCTGGAATTGCATTAGAGAGATGGAGAGCTAGAACACAGGCTTATTACCTACAGAGGCTTCTGGCCCCCGCTAGATATAACATGCTGTCAGTTTCAAATGTATTTCTTCAATCTCTTTAAAGACTAGCTTTTCTCCATTAGCAAAGAACAGATTTTTCTCCATTTTGTTAAGACATTCTTCAAAGGAGACACCTAATATAATCTTACTGCTTTGCTTTGGAGGGGAACATAACTTTATTTTTCATTGAGTAAGTAATTGCAGCCTGGATAAATAGGTCTGTATGAGTTGGAAGAAGGGATATGGGAAAAACAGAGATTAGTATTCCAAAGCTTTTAGAATGGCATATGTGAAAGGGTTGAGCCAGAATGAACTTGTAACAATATAAGATCACTGTTCCTTAAGGGAACCTAAGAGTTTCCAGAACACACAGTTTTACCCAAACTGCAAGGTCAAGAATTCCCTAAATAAATCTCTTAGTTTTAACAGGAAATTTTTAATTTGATTAATGGAAAATTCAAGGGAAAAAGAGTGTTAAATTACATGAGTTGGTCAAATCAGTGAACTATGACTTCATATTGCCCAGTTTAGAAAAATTAGATTGTTCTCAGAGAACCAATCAAATTACTATCAGAATGTATTAGCAAATCTCATAAGGGAAATGAGAATTAACAAAAAGGGAATATTTATTTAAAAAGGAATTTTTTTTTCTGGATACTCCTCCCATGGCACTGCCATGGATTTGATCATTTTATAGAAATGAAGTATCAAGATTCCTTAGTGGTCCAGGGGTTAAAAAAAAAATCTGCCTGCCCATGCAGGGGACACAAATTTGATTCCTGGTCTGAGAAGATCCCACATGTCTTGGGGCAAATAAGGTTATATGCCTTAACTACTGAAGCCTGGGTGCTTAGAGCCAGGGCTCTGCAATAAGAGAAACCACTGCAATGAGAAATGCATGCCTCTGCTAGAGAGTAACCTCTGCTTGCTGCAACTAGAGAAATCACACGCAGCAAGAAAGACCCAGAGCATCCAAAAATAAATAAATAAACAATTAAAAAATACTTAAAAAGATGAAGTATCAATAGATACTGTCTCACACAACTGGCATGTATTTAACAATTAACTGTGAAAGTGTGAAAGATTAACAGTTTCTATTAGCACTTTTTGAAATTAATTATAACTATAGTGATTTCTGAAAATCTTTTTTTTTTTTTACAGCTTTTACATTTAATAAGTATGTATTGATCAGGAAGATAAACTAAAAATCTATTAAATGAATGATGCTCACGTTAATTTATAATAATGGGTTCACATCTCATTTTCCACAAGTCTTTGAGCTATTTCTTATCATTTTTCATAGAATCTGGGACTCAGTTTTTGTTTTTATTTTTTTAATTTTTATTTTTACTTTATTTTACTTTACAGTACTGTATTGGTTTTGCCATACACTGACATGAATCCACCATGGGTGTACATGAGGTCCCAAACATGAACCCCCCACCCACCTCCCCCATAACATCTCTCTGGGTCGTCCCCGTGCACCAGCCCCAATCATCCTGGAACCTGCATCGAACATAGACTGGCGATTCATTTCATTGAAACATGTATACTATCGTGGGACTCAGTTTTTGAAGTTAACAACTTTCTGAGGTTACTTGGAAGTAGAGAAATTATTAAAAAAGGAATCGCTTCAGTTCTGTGTATAAAAGATTTGGGGTATTTGCAAAAGGCTTTCCAAGAAAAACAGTACTTGAAATAATTCCACATTTTGTGTATGTCAAGATGAAGTATTCCAAGCCAGAAACTGTCGAGAGAATGAGCTTGTAATATTGCTTCTTTGCTCTTGCCTTACACTGTCAGAGACATTTCCTGAGCACCTACTCTGGGCACAGTGCTGTGTTAGAAGCTAAGATATAACACAAACAAAACACCTCTTACAGGGTTTATAATTAAGGGAGAGTGAATGCTGCTGCTTATAAATAATTTCAATATCCATCATATCATGATGAATAATAAAAATTGTTATGAGAATACAAAAGACCAGATTATGTCAGCACTAATGGTACAGAGCAAGCAAAATAATGGAGGTTTGGTGCCTGAGAAAACCAGAGAGATGTCAGGACCTTATCACTGAGAGGCAGAAAACCTCATGTTTAAACAGAGCCCAGTGACACTTTTGAAAAAAAAAAAAGGAAAATTACCTGTTTGAGAAACCAACTACATGCCAGGAACTGTTTACTAGGCATGTGCATATCAGAGGAATCACAGGCAAAGAAATGCCACTAGTTGTAGAGCTCTTAAATTGAAGAAAGTAGGGAAAACCGCTAGACCATTCAGGTACGACCTAAATCAAATCCCTACAATTATACAGTGGAAGTGACAAATAGATTCAAGGGATCAGATCTCATAGAGTGCCTGAAGAACTACGGACAGAGGTTCATGACATTGTACAGGAGGCAGAGATCAAGACCATCTCCAAGAAAAAGAAATGCAAAAAGTCAAAATGATTATCTGAGGAGGCCTTATAAATAGCTGAGAAAAGAAAAGTGAAAGGCAAAGGAGAAAAGGAAAGATATACCCATTTGAATTCAGAGTTCCAAAGAATAGCAAGGAGAGATAAGAAAGCCTTCCTCAATGATCAATGGAAAGAAATAGAGGAAAACAATAGATTGGGAAAGCCTTGAGATTTCTTCAAGAAAATTAGAGATCCAAGGGAACATTTCATGCAAAGATGGACACAATAAAGGACAGAAATGGTATGGATCTAATAGAAGCAGAAGATATTAAGAAGAGGTGGCAAGAATACACAGAAGAATTATACAAAAAAGATTTTCATGACCCAGATAATCATAATGGTGTGATCGCCAACCTAAAGCCAGACATCCTGGAATGCAAAGTCAAGTGGGCCTTAGGAAGCATCACTATGATCAAAGCTAGTGGAGGTGATGGAATTCCAGTTGAGCTATTTCAAATTCTAAAAGATGATGCTGTGAGAGTGCTGTACTCAACATGTAAGCAAATTTGGAAAATTCAGCAGTGGCTGCAGGACTGGAAAAGTTCAGTTTTATTCCAATCCCAAAGATAGGCAATGCCAAAGAATGGTCAAACTACTGCACAATTGCGCTCATCTTGCACACTAGTAAAGTAATGCTCAAAATTCTCCAAGCCAGGCTTCAACAGTACATGTGTGAACCACGGACTTCCAGATGTTCAAGCTGGTTTTAGAAAAGGCAGAGGAACCAGAGATCAAATTGCCAACATTCATTGGATCATTGAAAGAGCAAGAGAGTTCCAGAAAAAAACATCTATTTCTGCTTTACTGACTATGACAAAGCCTTTGACTGTGTGGATCACAATAAACTGTGGAAAATTCTGAAAGGGATTGGATACCAGGCCAGTTGACCTGCCTCTTGAGAAACCTATATGCAGGTCAGGAAGCAACAGTTAGAACTGGACATGGAACAACAGACTGGTTCCAATTCGGGAAAGGACATAAAGGCTGTATATTGTCACCTTGCATATTTATAACTTATATGCAGAGTACATCATTAGAAACACTGGGCTGGATGAAGCACAAGCTGGAATCAAGATTGCTGGGAGAAATATCAGTAACCTCAGATATGCAGAGGACACCACCCTTATGGCAGAAAGCGAAGAAGAACTAAAGAACCTCTTGTTGACGGTGAAATAGGAGAGTGAAAAAAGTTGGCTTAAAACTTAACATTCAGAAAACTAAGATCATGGCATCTGATTCCATCACTTCATAGCAAGTTGATGTGGAAGCAATGGAAATAGTGACAAACTTTATTTCTGGGGGCTCCAAAATCACTGCAGATGGTCACTGCAGCCATGAAATTAAAAGATGTTTGCTCCTTGGAAGAAAAGCTGTGACCAACTTAGACAGCATATTAAAAAGCAGAGACATTACTTTGCCAACAAAGGTCTATCTAGTCAAAGCTATGGTTTTTCTAGTAGTCATGCATGGATGTAAGAGTTGGACCATAAAGAAAGCTGAGCTCCAAAGAATTGATGCTTTTGAACTGTGGCATTGGAGAAGACCCTTGAGAGTCCCCTGGAGTGCAAGGACATCAAACCAGTCAATCCTAAAGGAAATCAGTCCTGAATATTCGCTAGAAGGACTGATCCTAAAGCTGAAGCTCTAATACTCTGGTCACCAGATGCAAAGAATGGACAAATAGGAAAGAACCTGATGCTGGGAAAGACTGAAGGCAGGAGGAGAAGGTGATGACAGAGAATGAGATGGCTGGATGGCATCACCGACTCAATGGAGATGAGTTTGAGCAAGTTCTGGGAGTTGGTGATGGACAGGAAAGCCTGGCATGCTGCAGTCCATATGATCGCAAAGAGTTCGATAGGACTGAGTGACTGAATTGAACTGAACTGTAAAGTATGTGAGGGTAAGATGCTTCAAAGTGACAGATAAGACAAAAATAATGTGGAGTGACAGATTCTGAATACAAGTGTACATGAATGTGTTTGACTGTGTACTAAGAATAATTAGTTCCAAGAAATCTTAAGTGATGAGATAAATTTTAACCCTGTAAAGTTTTGATGGTTGGGTGTGAGTTTACAAGGATGGCAATCAAAGATATGTTCTTGACAAAGATAACAAGGAAGCAGAGGCTGAATGATATAATAAAATTTGTTGGAAGACTACTGCTGCTGCTGCTGCTAAGTTGCTTTAGTCGTGTCCAACTCTGTGTGACCCCACAGATGGCAGCCCAACAGGCTCCCCCATCCCTGGGATTCTCCAGGCAAGAACATTGGAGTGGGTTGCCATTTCCTTCTCCAATGCATGGAGGTGAAAAGTGAAAGTGAAGTCATTCAATCGTGTCCGACTCTTAGTGACCCCATGGACTGCAGCCCACCAGGCTCCTCAGTCCATGGGATTTTCCAGGCAAGAGTACTGGAGTAGGGTGCCATTGCTTCCTGAGCCTTAAACGTGAAGCTGGGTGCTATAGGAAATAAAGTAAGAGAAGGTGGGGGGCTAGGACATGAATATCTTGAATTCCATGGAAGAGATTAGGAATTTGGATTTTATTTCCAGAACATCAGAAGCCAGGCATTTTATGAATAACTAAATACATAATTCTTCATCTCCTCTAATTTAACTCCAGCAAGATTCCTTTCCTTCTTTAGTGTCTTACTTAGTACCATTGACTCCCTTTCTGCACTCTACAATACTCAAGTTTTATCCCAATCTATTAATGAAAGCTTCCCACACATTTATATTGATTTTTTTCCAACACATTCAATTCAACCAAGACAGATTGATCATCTTTTTTAACCAGCCACTGTGTTTAGCTAGTGAGAGAAATACAACATAAACTGTTTCTCTCTGTTTCCTGCCATATTTAAAAATAATAATAATAACAAAAATGTTCTTTGAAAGGCAGTATACTTTTGTTTATCATTCCTTCACTCTCTGTAACAATCCAGATTTTTTCTCTAATGACTCTCAGAACATTCTCCAACTGTCACCAATGACTTCCTAAATACCAACTCCAAAAGTTTATTTGCACATTCATTTTCCTCTCCCTTATTTCACATTTTCTCAGTGTTGACTATCTCCTCTTTGAAACTGTCTCCTTTATTAGCTTCAATGATAGTGATTCTATAAGATTTTTTGCCCTGGCGATCAAACAATATTTTTGTTCCCTGTCTTGTAATTGTGCTATTCTTTAAGACTGTCTTTAAGACTTTTTTGGGCTCCAAAAGCACTGTAGGTAGTGACTGCAGCCACAAAATTAAAAGACACTTGCTCCTTGGAAGTAAAGCTATGGCCAACCTAGACAACATATTAAAAAGCAGAGACATTTTGCCAACAAAGGTACATCTAGTCAAAGCTATGGTTTTTCCAGTAGTCATGTATGGATTATGAGGGTTGGACTACAATATTGTAAATTAATTAGACTCCAATTAAAATGAATAAATTTAAATAAAAAAAAATAAAGAAAGCTGAGCACCGAAAAACTGATGCTTTTGAACTGTGGTATTGGAGAAGACTCTTGAGAGTCCCTTGGACTGCAAGGAGATCCAACCAGTCCATCCTAAAGGAAATCAGTCCTGAATATTCATTGGAAGGACTGATGCTGAAGCTGAAGCTCCAATACTTTGGCCACCTGATGTGAAGAACTGGCTTATTTGAAAAGACCCTGATGCTGGGAAAGATTGAAGGCAGAAGGAGAAGGGGACAACAGAGGATGAAATGGTTGGATGGCATCACCGATGCAATGGACATGAGTTTGATAGGCTCTGGGAGTTGGTGATGAACAGGGAGGCCTGGTGTGTTGCAGTCCATGGGGTCACAAAGAGTTGGACATGACTGAGCAACTGAACTAAACTGAAGACTGTCATTTTCTTTCAAGAAGTTCCTCTTATTTTTTGCTCTCTATATATTCTTCTTGTGATATAATGGTTATTCCCATGGCTTTAAATAGCATGTATATCCTGATGACTCAAACCTGAGATCTATTTATGGCCTCTCCAAAGTTCTGCATTTTAAAAGTTAATAGAAATGGTACCTCATTGTGGTTTTGATTTGCATTTCTTTGATAATGAGTGATGTTGAGCATCTTTTCATGTGTTTGTTAGCCATCTTAAAAAACTGGAAATAGAACTGCCTTATGACCCAGCAATCCCACTGCTGGGCATACACACTGAGGAAACCAGAATTGAAAGACACATGTGTACCCCAATATTCACTGCAGCGCTGTTTACAACAGCCAGGACATGGAAGCAACCTAGATGTCCATCAGCAGATGAATGGATAAGAAAGCTGTGGTACATATACACAATGGAGTATTACTCAGCCATGAANTAATATCATATACAAAACGAGTTGCCAGCCCAGGTTCAATGCATGATACTAGATGCTTGGGGCTGGTACACTGGGACGACCCAGAGGGATGGTACGGGGAGGGAGGAATGAGGGGGGGTTCAGGATGGGGAACACGTGTATACCTGTGGCGGATACATGTTGATGTATTGCAGAACCAATACAATATTGTAAAGTAATTAACCTCCAATTAAATAAAGTTAAGAAAAAAAGAAAATTAGATACTACAAAAAAAAAAAAGTGCAGGATGTGAAACTGATTTAACAACCATCCATGGAAGAAAAGCTGTGCGATTTTATTGACTGAAAGTTCAGTAGGAGCCAGAGAAGTAGTGTGGCAAACGTTTGTTGCATTCTGAGAAGCATGGTGTCCAAGACTAGCCTGGGAAAGATTTAATTTCACCTTGCAGTAGTCCTGCGCTACCTGGATCATCATCTAGAGTTCTGGTAGCCAGATTTTCAAGGGATGTTTCTTGCTGATGTTTTTGGACACTTCCATGTGACATTTAATTTTCATAATGTGTGCCTGTGTTCTGAACCCATCTACTGAGAATTAGTAGCTCTTAATACTTAGGGGGGAAAATGTCAAATAACATATGAAGAAGAATCAAGTGACAAAGAGTAGGCCTATGAATACCCAATCGCAAATTAGAGATGGAGTATTGCCTCACAATCAAATGCTTTCTTCAAATAACATTGAGTAAGATTCCAATGAAGATGAAATTAATCTTTACTGTTCTGCTTAGGACTTCAGATCTCATGGATGCAAAGTAAGCAGTATGTTTGCTTATGACAATGGAAACCAAATGGGATATCAAAGCACTATATCACAGATGCAGAGCCTATTAACTAGAAACCTGATCTCTTTCAGTATGTGTGGGAATTATGACCATGTTTGTATTGTGCTAGATAAATTATAATATCAAAAAAGTTAATAGAATCTTTGAAGCTGTAAGAATATTTTTAGGCTTCAACTAGGTCATGGAAGTAGAATGAGTAAATCAAATAGATGATTTAGGAAAAGAACTGGCAGTAGTTTGGAGAACAAATCAAAGCTCTCTGCTTAGGGCCAGTGAATAAAATGTGAATAAACTATTTTATCTATACCTGAGGGAGAGCTCCTCCCATATATCCTCAGACAGATCAACCAGTAAAAATCAAGAAGATCCTACCCTCTCTCCCATTCCAAACCTGGCTCCCTCTTCTTTGCTTCATTTATCAGAAAATGACATTGAACTCTAGCAGATCATCTGCTCAGAACTGCCTCCCTCATGCACACACATACCATGCATACTCATCATCCACTCACTGAGCCTCAATATTAATTTTATTTCTGAAATGTCAAAAACTGGAGCCATAAAAGGATTTCATATGGAGGCTTAGTAGTAGCAGTCTGTTTGGTTGTGGAACCCTGCAGTTGTATTTCATTGCAATCTTCTTAAATCAAAAACATGAAACTGATCTTAAAGAATAAAGGGGGACTAATGAATATGGTTAGGAGGAAGCACAAAAATTCCCTCAAATGAACATTTTGTGTAGCCATTACCAGAAGGTCTGTTCAACCCATCCTCTGAGACCCTGCACAGCCTTCATTTTCTTTTATGGGAAATAAGCTAGTTTCTCTACTAGTTTTCTTGTCCACTTCGATCACAGGGATGCACTTTCTCCATTGCACTGCCATGGAGTTTGTGGTGATGGCTTTAACTGCTGAATTAGACTATATAGAATTATCTGTATTGTCCAAGTCATTGCCAGCAGCATGGCTGTCGTGTGACTGATATGGGTTTAGATCCTTGCTCAAACACCAACTAGTTTTGAGATCTTGCATAGTGATAATGACAAAAATATAACAACAGCTACTGCTCTGTGAACATTACTTTGCCAAGTACTCTATAAACATTTTATCTTTTCATCTTTACTATAACACCATGTAGCAGTATTATATTCACTTTTCTGATGAAGAAATTGAATATGAAAGAAGTTATGAAATGTATACATGTACAACTAGTGAACATCAGAGTAGGGATTCTAAACCCATTTCTTTTAAATTTCAATGCTCAGGCTCTCAAAAACTATTCTCACTGAAACCTACAAGTAATGTAAACTTTCTTTCATTTGGTTTCCTTCTCTGTGAGATTGAACACACACTGTGTCTAGTACAGTACCTGGCATGCATTAGATGTTCAAAATTGGTATTTTTTCATTTTTAGTAAGAATCATTGGGCTTTTCAGCCCCTGAAAACCTCTTTAGTTTTCTTGAGCACCAAACCACTAACTCGGATAAATGTATTAGCAACTGATTAAGTCATTTGACTAATGAACAACAGGATATCCCACCCATACCTGACAGAACAAAACACCCCTTTTCTACAGCTTTCCTGAGAATAATTATTTAAATTATACCCTCCATCTCAGCCCACCATCCCATTATCTAGGCTAATTCTGCTCCAGGTGAGGAGACTTTCATCTGTGGGTAGGAAAGTTTGGCTTGCCTAGAGTTGAGCTTTTTCAAAACAATGTTACTTACGGGGCCCATACAGCAGTTTTCCTGTCCCTCTCGGGCTGACTCACAATGCCAGGAAGGCTTTAGATCCAGCTGAGGGTGAGCTTCTGAGAAGACTTATTGGCAGACTGGCTGGAGACAGTCTCAGAACTGAGCAGCCAACTCCCTGTGGTGTTGTCACTCACTATGTCTCTAGAGTATGCTGGTTCCCAGAAGGCTTCTTTTGCCTCATATAGTCGTTTTATACCTTCCATTATGCAATTGCATTTTGTGGCCATGTGCTTTATAGGCTGATGTAATTTTTTGTACTGTGACCTTTTATTGAAGGATTTCGCATATGAACAGTTTGGAGATATAAGTCACATACCATAAATTCCACCATTTATAGTGTACAATTTAAAAAGTTCTAGTAAATTCACAGAGTTGTGCAACAACCATCACCCCAGTCTAATTTTAGAAAATATTCATCACCCCCAAAAGAAACTCCATACTCATTTGCGGTCACTCTAAAGAGGACTTTTTTTAGAATGAAATGTTATACCCAACTGCTAAGATGCACCAGCTATTGTGAATGTAAGTCATCCTCTACCCCATAGTATCTGTCATTAAGTGCAGTCTTTTGTTTTATTAAACTACCCACCAGTAGCCTCTCTCTTACAAAAAATGTTATCCATCTGTACATATTCAGTAATAAAATTGTCCTAAATTCTGAACATCAAGCTAAGTGCTAGAGATTTTTAAGAAAGAATATAACAATAATTCTTACTGTTCAGGGTCTCCTAGTTCAGTATAGAAAACAGGTTAACTGATAATTTCTGATACTGATAACCAATGATAAGATTACCACAGAGGGTGAACTAAGTGTTGGTGAATATAGTAAATAAAAATCTCAGTCCATCATTGAGGTGTGCAGAAAATAAAGTTTTTTTTTTTTTTTTAATTGTGCATAACTCAACCTATTTTCTGTTTTAAAGTTCCAGCCCACTAGGTGGAAGAAAACGAATCACAGTAATTTGGGGTTCTGCCTACTTGTGTTCAAATGTGGAGGATCTTATATTGCACATCTGAGTACGTCTGATGTGAGGTGAATATTATCTTCCTTTCAGTTCAGTTCAGTTCAGTTCAGTTCAGTCGCTCAGTAGTGTCCGACTCTTTGCGACCCCATGAATTCTCGGTCGTCTCCTTCTCCTCCTGCCCCCAATCCCTCCTAGCATCAGAGTCTTTTCCAATGAGTCAACTCTTTGCATGAGGTGGCCAAAGTACTGGAGTTTCAGCTTTAGCATCATTCCTTCTGAGGAAATCCCAGGGTTGATCTCCTTCAGAATGGATTGGTTGGATGTCCTTGCAGTCCAAGGGACTCTCAAGAGTCTTCTCCAACACCACAGTTCAAAAGCATCAATTCTTCCTTAGTCTTTGGTAATTAGTACCCACAGATTTCTTTGAGAGGTCCATCTTCTCTACTTATGGTACCTTTATATCCTTAAATATTGCCACCATTTCTGGACCACTCTTAGAGTCATCTGTGATTTCTCTCTTACACTCTGTATACAGACGACTGGAAAATCATGCCAATATGTTTGAAAACACAACCAGAATTCGATCATTCTTAATCACCTCCAAAAATGCCTCCCTTATCCAAAACACAATTATCTCTCACTTGGATATTTTCAGAAATTTCCTAAGCATTTTCCCTACTTCCATCCCTACCACCAACTCTGTTTCACCACAGAAAATGTCTTGGCCTGAAATATTTTATGTTTTATAATGTAACAAAACAATGATAGAAATATTTGATTATGTATTCTGTGCCCAAGTTATTATGCCAAATGTTTATGGTAGGCAAAATAATGACCCCCAGAGGTGACCTGGATAATAATATGTTATTATCCTGGAACCTGTAAATATGTTAGCTTTACAGGACAGAAGGGATTTTGAAGATGTGATTGAAGCTGAAGCCCTGGAGATGGGAGATTACCTTGTATAATCTGGGTAGGTCCAATCTAATCATATGAGTCCTGAAAAGTGGAGAACCAGAGAGATGGCAGCATAAGGACTTGACCACTGTTGCTGGCTTTGAATGTGGCAAGGAAAGTGGGCAACTAAGAAAAGTGGGCAGCATCTAGAAGGAGAAAAGGCAGCATATTGATCCTTCCCTAGACCCTCTTAGACTCTCTAGGAAAGAACGTAGCGTAGCCCTGCCGATGCCTTGGTTTTAGCTCAGTGAGACTCTTGTCAGACTTGTGATCTGCACAACTATAAGATAATAAATTTGGAAGAAGAATCTAGTAGTACTATGATATATACTGTTTCCAAGATTTAAGTAACTTACTTCAGTCTTTCAGTTAATAAGTGGCATAACCACTATTCAAAGCATGGCCTATCGGAGAGTTTTCATGTTTAAAACTCATTCCCTAGAGAATTTCACATGACCATCCATTTACCACTGATTCCAATTCAAGATGTTCTAAACCCATAGAAAGCATTCATGCCTGTATACCAGATTGTATATTAGCATATTGTCACTGTGTATGTTTATATTTTGCATACAAAGTTTTGTTCTGTTGTGTGTCCTCACAGTGAACTCAAGACGTGTGAAAACATTTCCTCTACCAGGCTGGACAAATTCTAGGGCAGTGAATGCTGCCCTAGATCTCAAAAACTACTTGACAATACCAGAATTATTTTTCCTCTAGACACAAATGTTACTTTTCTCTCAAAACAGTAGAGTTACTATAGTAGCATTGTGTGCATTCTGTGACAGAGCTTGGTGTGTGCACAGGGATCTTGTGATGCACTGATCCACACATGGGTGCATGGACTTTCAATATATGGCCCTTCTCACTGCTCCTCTCTCACACTAGCCTAGGAGAAAAGCAGCTGGTATATCAATCCAACCTTCTGAAAAACCTGAGCAAAATATCCCTCAATAAAATTAGTTGCAACAGGCATATGCAGTTATCAAAATATCAGTATCAATAACATTGAATCTGGGAAACATACCACAGTCTGTGATGTCATTCAACTCCATGTTAATGTGTGCCAGACTTGTTAATCCAAACAGAAAGAATAGAACTAAAAACAAACAAAAACAATTATAGCATAGGGAGTGGCAATAATTATTATCAACATTTTATTACAGTAAACAGTAAAAACTCTTTCCTAACAAATCAGCAAACTTTTAAAACATACTGCACAGTGTTGTGTCCCTGTGCCTGTTACAGGGAATAGTGCTAAGCACTATTTTGGCTTCCCTGGTAGCTCAGTGATAAAGAACCTGCCTGCTAATGCAGAAGACACAGGCTCAATCTCTGGGTCAGAAAGATCCCTGGAGAAGAAAATGGCAACCTGCGAAGTATTCTTGCCTGGGAAATCCCATGGACAGAGGAGCCTGACAGGCCAGAGTCCACGGGATCACAAAAAGACACAACTTAGCAACTACACAGCAATGACAACAATAAGCACTATTTTACAATATTTTTATAAACTTCATGAATGGAATAAGAAACGGCAACTCACTTCAGTCTTTCTGCCTGGGAAATTCCATGGACAGAGGAGCTTGGCAGGATAGAGTCCATGGGGTCACAAAGAGTTGGACATGACTGAGCACGCACACCTAAACTTTATGGAAGTGAATCTTCCAATAACCAATGCTTTAAAATGCCAATAATATTTCATTTCTAGAAATTCATTTAAAGGAAAAGTATCAGAGATGCAAGCCACATTTCATGGAGGGGAACATTTATTGCAGCATTATTCACAGAAGTAAATGTAAACAATTCTCAATGGTGTAGAAATAAACCATTTATATTGAGTCATAGGGTGTTACAGAACCTTTAAAATTCATGTATATAGCAGCTGATGTGGATGGTCATCCTGAATCAGGAAATGGGAAAGCAGGAATCAGGGCTGAGGGTTTTATAGGGCAGTAAACAGTATAGGTTCTGAAAGACACAAAGTCTGAGACAGAAGCAAGAGGCCAGAGGCAAATCAGGCATTCTAACGTATCAGAATTGTAGAAATAAACTTGAAAGTAAGCAAACAGTAATCACAGCAGCAAAACCTGTTTGCTGCATCAATGAATATTGTGTTTGGGCCACTATTCACAAAAAACATTAAGGTCCTACAGTGTGTACCAGCCTTATGTGATCTGGTGAAAGCCTAGTTTCTCCTCTTCTCTTTGATTCCGTCTTGTCAAATTAACAGCAGTTTCTCCTTCCTTGCTGACTTGGCCAACATTAACCATTTGATTTTAGTGGACGAAGAAACGTGTTACTGTTGTTTGGTCGTAATGTCCAACTCTTTTGTGACCCCATGGACTATAGTCTACCAGGCTTCACTATCCATGGGATTTCCCAGGCAAGAATACCGGAGCAAGTTTCCATTTCCTTCTCCAAGGGATTTTCCCAACCCAGGCATTGAACCCTGTGTCTCCTGCATTGCAGGCGGATTCTTTACTGCTGAGCCAAGAGGGACGTCCATGAGGAAATGTAGCTCTTCCTATTTTCTCTTTATCAACTTCTTCCAGCTATTCCTATTCTTCCTATTTATTTCATTTCTCTCTGCTTCCACCATGTCTTATGTGCTTCCATCAAAATTCTTTATTCATTCATCTTTTCAAAAACATTGTATGCACAATATATGTTATTGAAAAAGATCTGAGGATGTAACATTGCCCAAATACACAGACTCTAGCGGAGGATATAATTACATGGGAAATTATAATGTCATATTATAATTATTCAAAAAGGGGAATTAATAGAGATCTTTGCTACTGAAGAAGTACAGTGAGATGGGATGGGTTCTGGGACTTGCAACCCTGTGCCTTCAGTGTTTGCAACTGGACAAATGTCTCCTCTAGCAACAGAATGCAAAGAAACATTAAGGGGTTAAAAATAACTGCATGCATGTACAGTTGGGGCAAATCATGAACAAGATGCAAAAAGACCAGAAACTTCAACTGCCACTCCTGTAGTGTCAAGAGCAAAAGCATGACACTGTGCATGATCCTTGCACACAGCTTCACCAGGAGGGTGGGCCGAGCACCCTTGCCAGCCTTCTGGCCTGACCCCTGGGCTTGCCTCTAGCCTCATCCCATTTAAGGGGCCAGCTCACCCCTCCTTAGGGAGTGAGCAATGAAACATGTTACTTGTTTTCTGTCCCTTGTTCTACAGCATAAGTCGCAATAAACCCTTCCCTGAATTTCTCATCTGGCCTTTTATCAGTTTCTATTGATTAAAGAATGTGAGAATTGTGACTAGTAACAGTAGTACTGGCATCCCCTGGAAGCTTGTTATAAAGGCAGAATAGGGTGTGTAGAAAAGGGAACCCTTTTGCATTGTTGGTGGGAATGTCAATTGAAATAGTCACTAACGAGAATAGTATGGAACTTACTTAAAAACCTAAAAATAGAACAACCATGTGACCCAGCAATCCCACTACTGGGCATATGTCCAGAGAAAACTAATTCAAAAAGACACAGGCACCCCTGTGTTCACTGCAGCTCTATTTATGAAAGTCAGGATATGGAAACAACCTAAATGTCCATCAAAGGAAGAATGGTTAAAGAAGATGTGGCACATTACATATACAATGTAATATTACTCAGCCATAAGAAGGAATGAAATTGGGTCCCATGTAGAAATATGGATGGATCTAGAGACTGTCACACAGAGTGAAGTAAGTCAGAAAGAGAAAAGCAAATATTGTATACTAACTCATATATGTAGAATCTGGAAAAAAGATCTGTGTAGGTGATCTTATTGACAAAACAGGAATAGAGAAACAGAGGTAGAGAACAACCATGTGGACACCAAAGAGGAAAGGAGAGGATAAGGTGAATTGGAAGATTAGAACTGATACTATATATTAAATAGATAACTAATGAGAAACCACTGCATAGCACAGGGAACTCTACACGATGCTCTGTCATGACCTAAATGAAGGAAATTTTTAAAAAGACGGGATATATGTATATGCATGATGGATTCACTTTTCTGTGCTGTAGAAGCTAACACAGAGTTTTGCCAAGAGAACACACTGGTCATAGCAAATACCCTCTTCCAACAACACAAGAGAAGACTCTACATATAGACATCACCAGATGGTCAATACCAAAATCAGATTGATTATAGTCTTTGCAGCCAGAAATGGAGAAGCTCTATACAGTCAGCAAAAACAAGACCGGGAGCTGATTGTGGCTCAGATCATGAGCTCTGTCTTGCCAAATTCAGACTTAAACTGAAGAAAGTAGGGAAAACCATTAGACCATTTAGGTATGACCTAAATCAAATCCCTTATGATTATACAGTGGAAGTGACAAATAGATTCAAGGGATTAGATCTGATAGAGTGCCTGAAGGATGGAGGTTTGTGACATTGTACAGGAGGCCGTGATCAAGACCATCCCCAAGGGGGAAAAAAAAATGCAAAAAGGCAAAATGGTTTTCTGGGGAGGCCTTATAAATAGCTTAGAAAAGAAGAGAAGCAAAAAGCAAAGGAGAAAAGGAAAGATACGCCCATTTGAATGCAGAGTTCCAAAGAATAGCAAGGAGAGATAAGAAAGCCTTTCTCAGTGACCAATGCAAAAAAATAGAGGAAAACAATAGATTGGGAAAGACTAGAGATCTCTTCAAGAAAATTAGAGATACCAAGGGAACATTTCAGGGAAGTGAAAAGTGAAAGTGAAGTTGCTCAGTCTTGTCTGGCTCTTTGCTTTCCCGTGGACTGTAGCCCACCACACTCCTCTGTCCATGAGATTTTCCAGGCAAGAGTACTGGAGTGGATTTCCATTTCCTTCTCCAGAGGATCTTCCTGACCCAGGGATTGAACCCAGGTCTCCTACATTGTAAGCAAGGCG
This sequence comes from Redunca redunca, assembly GCA_006410935.1. Lineage (NCBI taxonomy): Eukaryota > Metazoa > Chordata > Mammalia > Artiodactyla > Bovidae > Redunca > Redunca redunca. The sequence goes on along the minus strand of SJYQ01001650.1, from coordinate 68,414 downwards.
CTTTACCATCTGAGCCACCAGGGAAGTCCTTTTTATGCAAAGATGGGCACAATAAAGAACAGAAATGGTAAGGACCTAACAGAAGCAGAAGATATTACAAAGAGGTTTCAAGAATACACAGAAGAGCTATACAAAAAAGATTTTCATGACCCAGATAACCACGATGGTGTGATCACTCACCTAGAGCCAGACAAAGCTGGAATCAAGATTGCCAGGAGAAATATCAATAACCTCAGATATGCAGATGACACCACCCTTACAGTGAAGAACTAAAGAGCCTCTTGATGAAAGTGAAAGAGGAGAGTGAAAAAGTTGGCTTAAAGCTCAATATTCAGAAAATTAAGATCATGGCATGTGGTCCCATCACTTCATGGGAAATAGATGGGGAAACAGTGTCCGACTTTATTTTGGGGGGCTCCAAAATCACTACAGATGATGACTGCAGCCATGAAATTAAAAGACACTTGCTTCTTGGAAAAAAAAGCTATGACAAAACTAGATAGCATATTATAAAGCAGAGACATTACTTTGCCAACAAAGGTCCATCTAGTCAAGCTATGGTTTTTCTAGTAGTCATGTATGGATGTGAGAGTTAGACCACAAAGAAAGCTGAACGCTAAAGAATTGATACTTTTGAACTGTGGTGTGGAGAAGACTCTTGAGAGTCCCTTGGACTGCAAGGAGATCCAACCAGTCCATCCTAAAGGAAATCAACCCTGAATACTCATTGGAAGGATTGATGCTGAAGCTGAAACTCCAATGCTTTGGCCACCTGTTGCGAAGAGCTGACTCACTGGAAAAGATTCTGATGCTGGGAAAGATTGAAGGCAGGAAGAGAAGGGGACGACAGAGGATGAGATGGTTGGATGGCATCACTGCCTTGATGGACATGAGTCTGAGTAAGCTCTAGCAGTTGGTGATGGACAGGCAGGCCTGGCATGCTGTGGTCCATGGGGTCGCAAAGAGTTGGACACGACTGAGTGACTGAACTGAACTGAGAAACTAACACAACATTGTAAAGCAGCTATACTCCAAAAAATAAAAAAATTCTAAAAATAGATATGCAGAATATCAGGCATTTTTGTAAGATGCCTAAGAAACTCATTGACATTCACATTTGAGAAGCACTGATGTAGATCACTGGTTGGGGCATAGGCTTGGATTACTGTGACATTGAATGGTTTACCTTGGAAAGGAACAGAGATCATTCTGTCAGTTTTGAGATTGCATCCAAGTTCTTCATTTTGCAATCTTTTGTTGACCATGATGGCTACTCTATTTCTTCTGAGGGATGCCTGCCTGCAGTAGTACGTATAATGGTCATCTGAGTTAAATTCACCCATTCCAGTCCATTTTAGTTCACTGATTCCTAGAATGTTGACGTTCACTCTTGCCATCTCCTGTTTGACCACTTCCAATTTGCCTTGATTCATGGACATAACATTCCAGGTTCCTGTGCAATATTGCTCTTTACAGCATCGGACCTTGCTTCTATTACCAGTCACATCCACAGCTGGGCATTGTTTTTGCTTTGTCTTATTCCCTTCATTCGTTCTGGAGTTATTTCTCCATTGATCTCCAGTAGCATATTGGGCACCTACCGACCCGGGGAGTTCCTCTTGCAGTATCCTATCATTTTGCCTGTTCATACTGTTCATGGAGTTCTCAAGGCAAGAATACTGAAGTGGTTTGCCATTCCCTTTTCCAGTGGAACACATTCTGTCAGACCTCTCCACCATGACCTGCCCGTCCTGGGTGGCCCCACATGGCATGGCTTAGTTTCACTGAGTTAGACAAGGCTATGGTCCATTTGATCAGATTGGCTAGTTTTCTGTGAGTATGGTTTCAGTGTGTCTGGCCTCTGATGCCCTCTTGCAACACCTACATCTTACTTGGGTTTCTCTTACCTTGGACGTGGGGTATCTCTTCACGGCTGCTCCAGCAAAGCGCAGCCACTGCTCCTTATCTTGGATGAGGGGTATCTTCTCAGGGCAGCCCCTCCTGACCTTGAATGTGGAGTAGCTCCTCTCGGCCCTCCTGCACCTGTGCAGGCACCACTCCTTGGATGTGGGGTAGCTCCTCTCGGCTGCCGGCCACTGACTTCCAGCATGCGGTAGCTCACCTCGGCCACCACCCTTGACCTCAGACGTGGGGTGGCTCCTCTCGGCCGCTCCTGTGCCATCGTAGCCTGGCACTGTCTGTCGCTGCCCCTGACCTTGGGTGAGGGGTAGCTCCTCTTGGCTACTCTTCTGCACAGTCCATCGCAAGCGGAGCGCTTCTGCGTGGTCCGTCGCAGCCATTCAATATGCAAAGAAATAGAGGAAAACAACAGAATGGGAAAGACTAGAGATCTCTTCAAGAAAATTAGAGATACCAAGGGAACATTTCATGCAAAGATGTGCTTGATAAAGGACAGAAATGGTATGGACCTAACAGAAGCAGAAGATATTAAGAAGAGGTGGCAAGAATACACAAAAGAACTGCACAAAAAAGAGCTTTACAACCCAGATAATCACAATGGTGTGATCACTCAACTAGAGCCAGACATCCTAGAATGTGAAGTCAAGTGGGCCTTAGAAAGCATCACTACGAACAAAGCTAGTGGAGGTGATGAAATTCCAGTTGAGCTATTTCAAATCCTGAAAGATGATGCTATGAAAGTGCTGCACTCAATATGCCAGCAAATTTGGAAAACTCAGCAGTGGCCACAGCACTGGAAAAGGTCAGTTTTCAATCCAATCCCAAAGACAGGCAATGCCAAAGAATGCTCAAACTACCACACAATTGCACTCATCTCACACGCTAGTAAAGTAATGCTCAAAATTCTCCAAGCCAGGCTTCAGCAATACATGAATCATGAACTTCCAGATGTTCAAGCTGGTTTTCAAAAAGGCAGAGGAACCAGACATCAAATTGCCAACATCCACTGGATCATCGAAAAACCAAAAGAGTTCCAGAAAAGCATCTATTTCTGCTTTATTTACTACACCAAAGCCTTTGACTGTGTGGATCACAATAAACTGTGTATGATTCTTCAAGAGATGGGAATACCAGATCACCTGACCTACCTCCTGAGAAACCTGTATGCAGGT
>SJYQ01001650.1:32053-57617 GCA_006410935.1 Redunca redunca | reverse complement strand
CTTAAAGCTCAACATTCAGAAAACGAAGATCATGGCATCCAGTCCCATCACTTCATGGGAAATAGATGGGGAAACAGTGGAAATAGTGTTAGACTTTATTTTTTTTGGCTCCAAAATCACTGGAGATGGTGATTGCAGCCATGAAATTAAAAGACGCTTACTCCTTGGGAGAAAAGTTATGACCAACCCAGATAGTATATTCAAAAGCAGAGACATTACTTTGCCAACTAAGGTCTGTCTAGTCAAGGCTCTGGTTTTTCCTGTGATCATGTATGGATGTGAGATTTGGACTGTGAAGAAAGCTGAGTGCTGAAGAATTGATGCTTTTGAACTGTGGTGTTGGAGCAGAGTCTTGAAAGTCCCTTGGACTGCAAGGAGAGATCCAACCAGTGCATTCTGAAGGGCATCTGCCCCAGGATTTATTTGGAAGGAATGACGTTAAAGCTGAAACTCCAGTACTTTGGCCACCTCATGGGAAGAGTTGACTCATTGGGAAAGACTCTGATGTTGGGAGGGATTGGGGGCAGGAGGAGAAGGGGACAAATGAGATGGCTGGATGGCATCACTGACTCGATGGACGTGTGTCTGAGTGAACTCCAGGAGTTGGTGATGGACACGGAGGCCTGGCGTGCTGCGATTCATGGGGTCGCAAAGAGTCGGACACGACTGAGTGACTGAACTGAACTGAACTGAACTGAAGGTAATGTGCATTAGATGATATGACCCCAATGGCAGAAAGCAAAGAGGAACTAAGAAGCCTCTTGATGAAGGTGAAAGAGTAGAGTGAAAAAGATGGCTTAAAATTCAACATTCAAAAACTGAAATCATGGCATTCAGTCCCACCACTGGATAATGGGGAAAAAGTGGAAACAGTGACAGACTTTATTTTCTCAGGCTCCAGAATCACTGCAGATAGTGAATGTAGTCATGGAATTAAACAAACAAACAAAACGCTTGCTCCTTGGAAGAAAAGCCATGACGAACCTAGACAGCATGTTAAAAATCAGAGACATCACTTTGCCAACAAAGGTCCATATAGTTAAAGCTATGGTTTTTCCAGTAGTCATGTATGGATGTGAGAGTTGGACCATAAAGTAGGCTGAGTGCAGAAGAATTGATACTTTTGAATTATAGTGTTGAAAAGGGCTGTCAATTGGACAGCAAAGAGATAAAACCAGTCAATCCTGAAGGATACCAACCCTGACTATTCATTTCAAGGACTGAAGCTGAAGCTCCAATCTTTTGGCCACCCGATGGGAAGAGCCAACTTATTGGAAAAGACTCTGATGCTGGGAAAGATTGAGGCAGGAGGAGAAAGAGATGACAGAGGATGAGATGGTTGGATGGCATCATCAACTCAACAGATATGCGTTTGAGCAAATTCCAGGAGAGAGTGAAGGACCAGGAAGACTTTGCGTCCACTGGGTCACAAAGAGTAGGATATAATTGAGCGACTAAACAACAACAAAATGACTTCAGAAAAATTTGTTTTTATCATCAGATCTAAATTTGGGCAAAGTTCAAGTATTAAAGATAAACACCAGGTTAATAGGAAAATTGTTAGTTTATCTCGTATATTACTATATACCATGAACTCTACTTCTCATTCGAAGGGATCTATATCAGGAAACACAAAATGCCTGATATTAACTGTCTAGGGTCTATCAGTATTATCAGATGCAATTTGATTCAGTTATTCAATAGATACTCTTACACACTATTTTTCTTAGCTCTGAGATGAAAGGTCTGAGAAAAACTGATGAAACCCTTGCATTTTCCTGGGGTTCATTTACACTTTATTAGCCCTGCCTCTGCTGTCTCAATAGAAGGTGCTGCTGGCTTTTCCTTAAATACTGCTATTCTGCAAGGCCTTTTTTCAGGCCTCCTTCTGCTTAGATTTTATTTTTCTAAGATATTTTTCACTATTCCTGTGACTTCAACCCAAGTGTCAGTTTAACTCTCAATCCATATTGTCAGGGCAGGAATACTTTGTTTAGAACACAGAGGTAAGTACATATTCTAATTTCTGCAAGGCAAAGTGAGGCCTTTCTTGTAGCTGAGATCCAAGGGCTAACTCAAAATCCATGAATTTTAATTTTGTATGCATTTCCTCTTCAAATTTTCCAGTCACTTTTTGAGTAAGTCCTCCAAAGGCTGCCTATAGTGAACATTTTTCTCACTTCTTCTCAAATGCTCTCTTCAACAGGTTCTATTACCAGTTATTCCCACTGAAGTTGAAGCCACTCCTTGTTCACTTAGGCTGCAAAAAACTCATTAAATTAACTTACACAGAGATATTTGTTTTTCCCAAATCATGTATCAGCCATGTTGGAGTGCTATGTCTGATTCTAATTCTGTTCCTTCCACATTGTCATTTTGTCAGTTATTTATTAATACATATTCGTTGAAGGAATGCATTCATGAATGAGAGAGGATATACACATACTTTAAAAACAAAGCATTCTTTCCACAGATAAAAATAGGGTATCAGAAAACTTAGGACACACTTAGAGGAACTTCTTTGATCCTAGAGATTTATTGATCTGAGTTGAACATATGCTCATATCCTCAAACAGAGACGATGGTTCAGTCATCATCCACCACCTGAATGGAGATGCATCCATCTAATGAGGCTATCTAATCATCCTAATGAGGCTTTCTGAGGGTCCACAGCTCTACCTTCAAATCCCTCAATTCATTTTCAATATCTCTTCTGTAATAATGGGATATTAAGAATCACACTTAGATAATTTTGCTCCAATTATTATTTGCTTGCAATGACTTCATTTGTTCTTGTTAAGGTTAACTTAAGCCCTATTTCTTCAGGGAGAATTTTCTGTAAATATTATCAGGTTCACAGTTACTACTTGAATAAATGCTTTACCAACTATATACACTGTAGTCTATTCGTACAGATTGAATGACTTTTCTTAGTATTTCACTTTTATCATTACCTCTTGCATATTTTATTCTGTAAAATATTTAATAGTATCTTAACTATACTGTTTTCATTGGATATGCAAAAACTTTTAATGGACCTCTTAGGGTTTTTGTCTTGGAAAGTGAGAAGAGAAGAAGTAGGAAGAATTGCCTTTTGTGTTGTCTTAGATTTGTGTAAAAATATTCTCTACGCCCATGACCATAAAATCATAGATGTGGGAAATATCTTACCATTATCTAAGCTAATCTCCTCTTATGTCTGTGTACATAGATATATACTGAAGCCTAGAGGTAACAAGCGGGACTCTGGTAAAACTCAGCTGCTCTGGATTTAGTCCTCTGTTTCTTCCCCTAAGTCAACCAAGATTAACTCTAAACCTAATAAGAGTAAATAATAATGCACTTACACTTAAGAACAAGGCACAGTTCATTAGTGATCCTAAATTGTATGATATGTGGAAAGCATGAAATCATTTTTCTTCCCTGTTTTTGTAGGATTTTCTCATTTTTCCCAGTGAAATTTGCTTCTTTCGCTCATCATGCCATCCTTCAATCAGAGCATTTTCCACCCTACAGTCTTCTTTCTTACTGGCATCCCTGGTTTTGAAACCTACCATGCCTGGGTCTTCATCCCATTCTGTTGTCTCTATGTCATTGCTATCTCAGGGAATGGCATGATCTTGTTTGTCATCATCGCTGAGTCAAGCCTTCATGAACCCATGTACTATTTCCTCTCCATGCTATCCTTCTCGGACCTTGGACTATGCCTTTCCACACTGGTCACCATGGTGGGTATTTTCTGGTTCAATGTTCGAGAAATCAGCTTTGATGCCTGCATTGGCCAAATGTTCTTCATCCATGGTTTCACATTCATGGAGTCCTCAGTCCTCCTTGCAATGGCCTTTGACCGCTATATTGCCATCTGTAACCCACGGAGATATGCCACAATCTTAACCAATTCAAGGATCATCAAAGTGGGCTTTGCAATTGTTATTAGGGGGACAACAGCTCTTATTCCTTTACTCCTGCTTCTTAAGCGTCTGTCCTTCTGTGGAAGTCATGTTCTGCACCATTCATATTGCTTCCACCCTGATGTGATGAAGCTTTCATGCACAGACACCAAGATCAACAGTGCATTCGGTCTGGCCATTGTCATCTCTACTGCTGCTTTGGACTCTTTCTTGATCCTCCTCTCTTATGTCCTGATCATCCACTCCGTGCTCAGCATTGCCTCCTCAGAGGAGCAGAAAAAGGCCTTTGGAACATGTGTATCCCACATAAGTGCTGTTGCCATCTTCTACATCCCCATGATCAGTTTGTCACTCGTTCATAGATTTGGGAAGCACGCCCCTCCCCTTGTGCATACTCTCATTGCCAACATTTATCTGCTCATCCCTCCGATCATGAATCCCATAATCTACAGTGTGAAGACAAAGAAAATTCACAAGGCCATAGTCAAAATGGTTCTTTCTAAAATAATTTAGAGCCATTTCCAGTGTATTCTTTCATTATGTTGTCTTCTCTGACTGATGTTTGATCATTCCCTAATGTAAGTTTCCACGATACATTAAAATATGTTTATACATGCTTTAATCTTCTGATGATCCAGTAACTTACTATATGCAGAGTTCTAAACTGAATTCTTTGAGAACAGGATGTATGTCTTGTGTATATGTAAGCCTCTCACAAGTACTGCACCTGGCACAGAATAGGATCATGCTTAAGATATGTCTGTGAAAGGACAAATTAAACCATGAGTGAGTGAAGTGAAGTTGCTCAGTCGTGTCCGAACCTTTTTGACCCCGTGGATTGTAGCCTGCCAGGCTCCTCCATCTATGGGATTTTCCAGGCAAGAGCACTGGAGTGCGTTGCCATTTCCTTCTTCAGGGGATCTTCCCTACCCAGGGATTGAACTCAGGTCTCCCCCACTGTAGGCAGACTCTACCATCTGAGCCACCAGGGAAGCCCCAATTTAAACCATAAATTGGAGTCAAAACAGTCTCAGCACCTTTAGTGTATGTAACTATCAAGGCAAGTCTGATATAATTTTGATCAGTAGCAAAGTCTAATTTTCAACAATTCTCAGTTATTGGAAATGCTTGCCATTCTCCCAAATAGAGGGTCATGAATAAACACAATAAGCAAGAGGAAATGTGAATTAAAATGGTACTTTTCTAATTCTTAAAAGAGTTCTTCAGCCCCTTTGGTAAATTTTTTTTAATACTTTAAGTATCTAATATCTAGTGATTCGTCTTCTAAATATATGTCTAATTGGGGAAAGTGGGCAAGGATGTTATGATATGTTGTGAGATTCAACACGTTGTCATATGTGGTAATTTATATGATAATTACATCTGAAACTGTAACACCTACTTCTGATAGTACATTTAATATGAAACTGTAACATCTATTATATCTAATATGAAACTGTAACATCTAGTATGAAACTGTAACATCTCCTTCTGATGTTACATCTAATATGATGTTATCATCATATTATCTGACATCTACTTCAGATAATTACATCTGCAACTGAACATCTACTTCAAAATATCTGAAAAATAAAACATGAACTATCATGAAAAAAGATATGATATAGATAAACATATATATTAAGAGAAAAGTTTAAAAGATAGTGTACTTATCACTGTTGTGTGTATATTTCATTTGAATATACACAAGTGTACATGTAGATACACGGAGCACATTTGTTATAAAGGTATGGAAAGATATGTTCCAAATGTCAAAGTTAGTTATTTTTTCATAATTGAATATTGGCTTAGTTATACTTTTTCTTTACTTCCTGTGCTTTAAAAATGTTCAATAATGAGGTTTTTGTTGTTGCTATTTTTTAACAACAGATAGCAAAATGATCAACTTCCATTTAACAGCTTTCTAAAAACACACAATTTGTTTGTTCTTCACTTTCCACAGGCTCTTTGTTACCAAGGGCCTTCATAGTCTGTCTTCATACTGCCCACTAGATACATTTAGAATATGACATCCACTTTCCATTTCCATGGGATTCCCTGGTGGCTCAGAGGGTAAAGCATCTGCCCACAATGTGGGGGACCCGGGTTCGATCCCTGGGTTGGGAAGATCCCCTGGAGAAGGAAATGGGAACCCTCTCCAGTACTCTTGCCTAGAAAATTCCATGGATGCAGGGGCCTGGTGGGCTATAGTCCATGGGGTCACAAAGAGTCAGACACGACTGAGCTACTTCACTTGTTTCCATTTCCATTGCATCCTTCACTGCTCTCAGTGTGGTCCAGTATCGGGGCATCAAAAACACTTGAAATTCTTTTATTAAGAGCAGATTCCTCAGCTCTCCCCTCCTCTCCCACAGAAGTACTTAGACGCTCCTCAGATGGAGTACAAGAATTTGCATTTTAACAAGTTACCTATAGAATATCACATATATTGCAGTAACACTTTTATAAGAGGTTTTCATGTTTGAATAACACCATGATCAACCCTAACCCTTCAGTTCAGTTCAGTCACTCAGTCGTGTCCGACTCTTTGCGACCCCATGAATCGCAGCATTCCAGGCCTCCCCATCCATCACCAACTCCTGGAGTTCACTCAGACTCACGTCCATCGAGTCAGTGATGCCATCCAGCCATCTCATCCTCTGTTGTCCCCTTCTCCTCCTGCCCCCAATCCCTCCCAGCATAAAAGTCTTTTCCAATGAGTCAACACTTCGCATCAAGTGTCCAAAGTACTAGAGTTTCAGCTTCAGCATCATTCCTTCCAAAGAAATCCCAGGATTGATCTCCTTCAGAATGGACTGGTTACAACTCCTTGCAGTCCAAGGGACTCTCAAGAGTCTTCTCCAACACCACAGTTCAAAAGCATCAATTCTTCAGGGCTCAGCTTTCTTCACAGTCCAACTCTCACATCCATACATGACCACTGGAAAAACCATAGCCTTGACTAGACGGACCTTTGTTGGCAAAGTAATGTCTCTGCTTTTATAGATGCTATCTAGGTTGGTCATATCTTTTCTTCCAAAGAGTAAGGGTCTTTTAATTTCATGGCTGCAGTCACCATCTGCAGTGACTTTGTAGCCCCCCAAAATAAAGCCTGACACTGTTTCCAGTGTTTCCCCATCTATTTCCCATTAAGTGATGGGACCAGATGCCATGATCTTCATTTTCTGAATATTGAGCTTTAAGTCAACTTTTTCACTCTCCACTTTCACTTTCATCAAGAGGCTTTTGAGTTCCTTTTCACTTTCTGCCATAAGGGTGGTGTCATCTGCATATCTGAGGTTATTGTTATTTCTCCTGGCAATCTTGACCCTAACCCTTAGCTATAGTCTCTAATCATTTTTCTCTCTCTGACTGAAAACTCCACCTCCTCTCTTTGATTTTTTAAGTTTTAAAATATATTTTCATTTTATTATTTTTTCCTGGTATTGTTGTTTTGTCCTCTTCTTTCAGGTGGCATTAAAGAAATCTTTTTGCTACAGCTAGTTAGGCCTCTCTTCCATGATTGATTTGAAACTGTTCATTTTTTTCTTCCAGTTTTACAGAGAAGTAATTGACACACAGCACTGTGTAAGGTTAATGTTTACATCTTAATAATTTAGCTTACAGACACCATGAAATGATTACCCCAGTAAGTCTGGTGAACAATAACACCTCATATAGGTACAACAATAAAGAAATTTAAAAATGTTTCCCTTGTCATGAAAACTCAGAATATTCTTTTAACAACTTCATAGATAACACTCAGAAGTGTTAATTTCATGTTGTACGTTACATCCCTAGTACTTTTTATCATCTAACTGGAAGCTTATATTTTTGATTGCCTTCACCATGTCTGGTGACCCCGAAATGCTTTCTTATTCTATGAGAGTGTTTGTTTTTGAAGTAGAATTGACCTATAACACTGTTAGTTCCTGCTACACAGCATAGTGATTTGATATTTCCATAAAATCACCATGATAAGTCTAGTTACTGTCTGTCACCATATGAAGATGTTATATAATTATTGGCTATATTCCCCACTGATGCTGAAGCTCCACTACTTTGGCCACCTGGTGTGAAGAGCCAACTCTTTGGGAAAGACCCTGATTCTGGAAAAGATTGAAGACAGGAAGAGAAGGGGACAACAGAGGATGAGATGGTTGGATGGCATCACTGAGTCAATGGACATGAGTTTGAGCAAGCTCTGGGCGGTGGTTGAAGGACAGAGAAGCCTGGTGTACTGCAATTCATGCAGAGTTGGACATGACTGAATAACTGAAAAACAATATTCCCCATGGTGTATATTTCATACTTGTGACTCATCTATCGTATATCTGAAATCACCCTCACCAATTTCTTAATTTCCCTCTTCTATTTCTCTCCTCCCCTGACCCTCACGTCCACTCCCTCTGGCAATTACCTATTTGTTTTCTGTATTTATGAATCAGTTTTGATTCATTATGTTTGTCCATTTAAAAATTTTTTAGATTTCACATGTAAATGAAATTATATTGCATTTTTCTTTATCTGACTTATTTCACTTAACATAATGTATTTTGTGTCCATTCCACTGTCNTTTATCTGACTTATTTCACTATAATAATGTATAATAATATACATTATTTCATTATGTATTTTGTGTCCATTCCACTGTCTGACTATCACCTCTAAACTGAAATGATATTTTAACGAGTTGTTTCTTATGCATGATACTCTGTGCCCATCATTGTATCAGATAATAAGAGGATTCATAGTTGGTGGTCTCTTTCTATAGGAAGAACATGTAGTCAAGGGAAAATCATTAACCCAGGAAACAGGCATATATCCTGTTTCTAAATATATACTATTTAACAAAAAAGACCAAACACATTTTCAAGTATAAGCAGTAAAAGTAGAAATATCATGATTCAAATTTAATGGATGCTCAGTGAAAGTATTGAAAGTGGACAACCATATTTTTCACTGTATTTTAAAATAAATATGTTAAAGAAAGTTCCCATGTAATTAACATACACTGTAGTAAGAAAGATGACTCAAGGTGTGTGAATTATATATGATTTTGTATATTATAGTCATGTGTGTTGTTGTGTTAGTAGCTCAGTCATGTCTGACTCTGCAACCCCATGGTCTGTAGCCTGCCACGTTCCTCAGTCCATGGAATTATCCAGGCAAAAATACTGAAGTGGGTAGCCCTTCTCCAGGGGATCTTCCTGACCCAGGGATCGAACCCACGTCTCCTGCATTGCAAGCGGATTCTTTACCATCTGAGCCACAGGGAAGCCCGTAGTCATATGTAAAGTAACACAATCCATTTTAAAGTATACACGTTTTTTTTTCTTTTTTTAGTATAAATTTATTTATTTTAATTAGAGGTTAATTACTTTACAATATTATATTGGTTTTGCCATACATCAACACGAATCTGCCACAGATATACACCTGTTCCCCATCCTGAACCCCCTTCCCACCTCCCTCCCTGTACCATCCCTCTGGGTCATCCCAGCGCACCAGCCCCAAGCATCCAGTATCAATTCACAGAAAATTTCCTTAGGATAGTCTTTATTTTTCCCTACGGGAAATACTTTTCTGTTAGCTATGTTTTTCTGTGAATTCCGTGTCATCAACTAGAGACAGGTCTACACATTTTTATAGCTTTTGTATTTATTTATAGACTTTATGAAACAATGCTTTTTTGAGATTATCTGAGCAATGCTAAAAATAATCGCCTGGTTAATCTGATGCAAAATTTGGAAGAGTAAGCAATCAAGTATTCTGCTGAGACCTCATAAGCTAATTGAGGGTCTGTTTGAGAATGTTTCCTAAATTGACGTTTCTGTATAACTGAGAGATTGTGGCCTAGAGGAAAAATATTATATTCTTATCATTCAGGTTGATCTTGCACCAAGCAGGGAACTGCAGTATAGTTTTGAGCCTCAAATAAGATACCTGAAGTCTTCAGTTACTTCATAAGGATGTGTAGAAGTGTGTTTTTCTAGGAAAGGAGAAAGATTTGATTGCATACCTAGCAATTTCTATTAGGTTATTCAGATACAAATGCTTTAGCATGCCTGCAAAGTCTTTTGCAACAGGGATCCTGCCTCCCTGTTTAGGTTCATTTGCCACTTGCTGTCCCGCCTGCACCCAGGGCTCCAAGCATGCTGAATATGCTGTTAGTCGCTTTTCTTTTTCCTGTGCCCTGTTCTTCCTGGTCTCCTGACAAACTTGGTGCTGACCCTCCTGCAGGATAAATAAATGTCTTTCGATGGCTTCACAATAGATATGCCCAGTTGTCATCATGTTTATGGCTATTTCTTCCCTGGACTTTCAGCGCTGAGAGGAAAATGACTCGGTTCTATTCCCTGCATTAACAGTGCAAACCCTGGCATGTGATACATACTTAACATGCTTTATAAAGAATTAATGGCATTTTAAAGAAAAATAAATGGAAAGTTTTGTTAGAAATGTACAAAATTCACAGGAGATACTGGAGGCTGATATATTTATCAGCTGGGTGTGGAGTAGTGTGGGGTCAGGGGTGAGGCTATACATAGAGCAAGTGGTTTGTTTTGGATTTTTGACTCACAAATTTACTTTTAATAAACATTTACTGGGATACAAATTCAAGGAACGATCATACTAGTCCCTGTATAGAAATGACTAAAATAAGTTTGATGAAGTAGATAGGGAAGGCAGCCCTGAGGGAGAATGAACACTTGGGAAGCTTCATACTTTGGGGCCATAAAAATATCCACTAGGATTTTTCTGATTAAGAGATTTCATACACTCTACATCTTAGCTGCTAATATATACACCACCAATCTCTGAGTAGTAAACCTCCCCGCCTCCTGAGGCCCCTTCCTGGCAAACAGAGCAGGAAAGAATTTACCTCCATACTGTAAGTAGAATTGCTATGTTTAGAGAAAAAGATGAGATTTCACCCACACTGGCTTCTTTAAGAATGAGGAAGATTTTATTAATTGCAAAAAGTGTCCAAGAAAATTTGTATTTCTGAGGACATACTATTTCTAACTGGGGGTGGGGGGTGGTTTCCATTGGTCTTTGGACCATATGTCTTGCTGCTTAGAATGATTTGTAAGCATGTTCTGGCAATTGTGAGTTTTCTGGTCAGTTGTACCACATTTCAAAACCATGTGCAAGGCCAGCTGGCATGATTACTACCATTCACCTCTCATCTCCATACTCATTTACCATTATTAAATGTCTCCCAAGGACTAGTTATTAAATGTTTACAAATGTTATTTTATTTAATCCTTACAAATTAATGTTTTGATAAGCTACCCATTTCTCAGGAGAAGAAACTTATGTTCATTGTTCACTTGGAGAACCTCATCTAGTTGTTGGTAGGGCCAGCATTTGAACCTAGGCTTGCCTGACCCAACAACCACATTAGTATCTTTCTGTAGTTAAAGGAGAGAGAGAAGTTAAGGTATTCAAGTCTAGAACTTGCAGCATACTCTAACAGTGAGACTGGAATATTATCTTCTTGTAAGGAGAAAATTATTATCAATGAATGGAAGGAAGTATATGAAAGTTTACCCTACAGTATTAGGACAGAGTCTTCCATTGAAAAATCTAATATGCACGTGTGTGCATGCACACACACACACACACACACACACTCTCACTCATTTTGTGGGAATGAAGGAGAGTTCAGTGAGATTTCTTTCTCAGTTTACAACTCTTGGATTTAGTTTATATCAAGAAGCATGGACTTTCTTCCTGCACTGGACTTCATAGTACAAAGTAATGGAACTATAATAACGAATAAGCAAAATCCACCTTCTAGTAGATAATTTTTGTTGGAGACACATATTTTCAAATAACTCACAATGGCATAACCACAATTCTAGGTGCTGAAATACAAAAGGATGTGACTCTAGAGGAAATTTTTTCTTCTGACTTGGCTTGGAGAAAGTGATGTCATCAAATATTTTCTAATGTAACTATTTATTGTTAAATGTAAACAAATGAAATGAATTTACAAATGGTTCACTGCAGCAAGTAACGGGTCTAAAGTATGTTGGCTAGTTCAAAAGAGAAGAGGTGGTCCATCAGTTAAAACAATATGAAAAATTCGCGAATAGTTTGGTGAAGTAGAAAAAGCCTAGGTTAACTATATTAAAAGGTTCCTGGGGCAGCAAAGAAGCTTGGTGGCAAAGTAGGCTGGGGAGATCCTTGACTGCTATAAAAAAGAGATAAAGAGTTTTGACCTCATTTTGAAGGCAATCAAGAGCTCTGTGGAGTGACATGGAGGTGTATTTTTGATAGATCATTTTGGCATCAATATGGAGAACATCTGGAAACTCAGGGCAAGGAAATTACGAGAATTTTGCTAAATTCTGGAAAAATTGATGAGAGTGTTATGTAAAGTGATGGTGATGGAGCTGGAAAATAAGGATAGTCAATCAAAGAATACTGAGGAAGGTGTACCTATGGAAGTTTGGAGATTAGATGGCCAGGGCAACTTGGTAGGCAGAATTCTTAAAGAACCTTCAATATTCCTGCCTCTTACACACTAGGTCAGTACAAAACCCTTCCTTTGAGTTTGAGTGGAGCTATGAATGTGGTGGGACACCACTTAGGGAGCTTCAGTTCAGTTCATTCACTCAGTTGTGTCCGACTCTTTGTGACCCCATGAATCGTAGCATGTCAGGCCTCCCTGTCCATCACCAACTCCCAGAGTCTACCCAAACTCATGTCCATTGAGTCAGTGATGCCATCCAACCATCTCATCCTCTGTCATCCCCTTCTCTTCCTGCCTTCAATCTTTCCCAGGATCAGGGTCTTTTCTAAGGAGTGAATTCTTTACATCAGGTGGCCAAAGTATTGGAGTTTATTCAGGACTGATTTCCAGCCAGCAGGAAAATGGAGACCTGAACACTGTATCACAAGCAACTCACTCCTACCTATAACTTGAATGAGTCTGGAAGAGGACACTGAGCTCCAGATAAGAAGACAGGGCTGACTGAAACCTCAAAAAGGAACCAGACTTCAACTATAGGTATGAACCATCAAAGAGGTGGAAACCCTTAAAGAGAGGTGAGGGCAGACAAATATTCAATAAGTGGTTCATGAAGAGAAGGAGAAACTGTAAGAGTGAGACAAGGTTATTAAGAAAAAGTTTCTTTTTCTTTATTTCTTCCCTTTCTCCCTTCCTTCCTCCCTCCCTGTCTTCTGCCCTCTCTTTTTAAAAAATTTCTCAAAAAATTGCTTAGGTTGAGGAAGAAATTGGAATATTTACAGAATGTGGTAATGCTACAAATGAAAGAGAATGAGACTTTTAAAAAAGAAAGAGGGAAAACTGTTGGAATTATTTCACAGTACAAAAATAGTTCTATATATTCACTTTTCCCTTAGTATTTAGGAAAAAAAAAAATCTATATTCCTTACCCTTTTACTGGTGAAAAGATAATTTGATACTGGGTCGCTGTTACCTTTAAATACTACCTATTAATATTTTTATATTTCACAGTTTAGTGGCATTTTGAAAATATCCGAAGCTACAAACTTTTGATGTGCTTAGAATTTTTTCATGGTGGTTTTAACTTATTAATTCCTGCACAAGTAATCTTCCTGTTCTTAAGGAATCCTTTTTTTTATTTTCTAACACTTCTGCTATACAACTTTTTAATATTGACACAGATAATACTTCCATCTCTTCTGTCAGAAATCAGATAATAAGCTACGTGGATAAGTGGGGAGGGATATGCAACTTTTATTGAAGCATAATTGATTTATAATGTTGTGTTAGTTTCAGGCAATACAGCAAAGTGATCCTGCTATATGTATATGTATATATTCTCATTCAGATTCTTTTCCATTATAGGTTATTACAAGATACTGAATATAGTTCTTTACGCTATATAGTAGGTGCTTGTTGTTTATCTGTTTTATATATAGTATTGTACATTTGTTAATCCCAAACTCCTAATTTATCCCTAGCCCACTTTCCCCTTTGGTAACCATAATTATTTTCTATTTCTGTGAGTCTCTTTGTTTTGTAAATAGGTTTGTCTGTATCATTTTAGTGAACTTTTGCATTGTGGTTGAGTGCCCTCCTGAACTTTTCACATACATTAATTTAATCCTCAAAATCATCCTTTGGGTTATATATATCATGATTACTTTAGAGAGGAGGAAATTCAGACAGTAGTAACTTATCATATAGTTAGTCAACTCAGCCAATAAATATATTCATCTATGTTTGAACACATCAAAGTTTAGAATGAGAAATCCTAAAAAATTTATTGACATGCCAAAAAATTAACATGAAAATACCCATAATTTGGAGAGCTTCTAAACTCAGATTGTTCTGTTTGTGACTGTCTCGATTGCTTATATCGATATATGTTGTGAAAGTTAAAAAGGTACAGTTCAAGTTATGATATTGCAAATAGACTGTATATTTATATATGATATTATCACAACCACTAATAGGGACTCAACAAATGTTAGCTGTTTATTAAGATTGGAGATATTCACCCTGGTTGAAAAGAAGTATCCAGGGAATGAAGAGAGGATTTCTTTTGGGGGCCACCAAAAGCTAACTTACTTTATTTACCATATTCAGAATCACTGCATGTATTGTTCACTGCTGATCTAAATTCCAATTAATTCTATGAACAGGTTTTAACAAATATTTAATGATTGTGTATCACATGAAGTCAGGAAGTGATGGGTATAATCTCATTTAATAGACATGATTTAAATAAGATGGGTTGTCATGAGATGTGTTTGTGCACAAACTCTATATTCTTGTGTAATTGTTCATTTTATGTTTTCTTATTTTTTAAAATCAATCTTCATGAGCTCTTTATATAATATGGATACTGCCTTGGAATACAAAATGAAGCATGGCAAATGCTAACAGAGTTTTGTCAAGAGAATGCACTGGTCATGACAAACACCCTCTTCCAACAACACAAAAGACGACTCTACACATGAATAACACCAGATGGTTAATACCAAAAATCAGACATATTATATTTTTTGCAGTCGAAGATGGAGAAGCTCCATAGAACCATCAAAAATAAGAATGGGAGCTAACTATAGATGAAATCATGAATTCATTATTGCAAAAGTCAGACTTAAATTGAAGAAAGTAGGGAAAATCACTAGGCAATTCAAGTATCAGTTCAGTTCAGTTCAGTCACTCAGTTGTGTCTGACTCTTTGCGACCCCCTGGACTGCAGCACACTAGGCTTCCCTGTCCATTTTCAACTCCCCCAGCTTGCTCAAACTCATGTCCATCGAGTCGGTGATGCCATTCAACCATCTCATCCTCTGTCGTCCCCTTCTCCTCCTGCCTTCAATCTTTCCCAGCATCAGGCTCTTTTCAAATGAGTCAGATCTTCACATCAGGTGGCCAAAGTATTGGAGTTTCAGCTTCAGCATCCGTCATTCCAGTGAATATTCAGGACTGATTTCCTTTAGGATGGACTGGTTGTATCTCCTTGCAGTCCAAGGGATTCTCAAGAGTCTTCTCCAACACCACAGTTCAAAAGCATCAACTCTTTGGTGCTCAGTTTTCTTTATAGTCCAACTCTCACATCCAAACAGGACTACTGGAAAAACATTAACTTTGACTAGATAGACCTTTGTTGGTAAAGTAATGTCTCTGCCTTTTAATATGCGGTCTATGTTGGTCACAGCTTTTCTTCCAAGGAGCAAGCGTCTTTTTATTTCATGGCTGCAGTCACCATCTGCAGTGATTTTGGAGCCCAAGAAGATAAAGTCTCTCACTGTTTCCATTGTTTGTCCATCTATTCTCCATGAAGTGATGGGACCAGATGCATGATCTTAGTTTTCTGAATGTTGAGTTTTAAGCCAATTTTTTCACTCTCCTCTTTCACTTTCATCAAGAGGCTCTTTAGTTCTTCACTTTCTGCCATAAGGGTGGTTTCATCTGCATATCTGAGGTTATTGATATTTCTCCCAGCAATCTTGATTCCAGCTTGTGCTTCATCCAGCCTGGCATTTTGCATGATGTACTCTGCATATAAATTAAATAAGCAGGGTGACTCTGCATTCAAATAGGTATATCTTTCCTTTTCTCCTTTGGCTTTAGCTGCTCTTCTTTATGAAGGTATGACCAAAATCAAATCCCTATGATTATAAAGTTGAAGTGACAAATAGATTCAAGGGGTTGGTTTTGACAGACAGAGTGCCTGAAGAACTATGGACAAATGTTCCTAACATTGTATAAGAGGCAGCGATCAAAATCATTCTGAAGAAAAAGAAATGCAAAAAAGCAAAATAGTTGTCTGAGGATGACTTAGAAATAACTGAGAAAAGAACAGAAGAGAATAGCACAGGAGAAAGGGGAAGACGAACCCAAGTGAAAGCAGGGTTCCAGAGAATAGCAAGGGGAGATAAGAAGGCCTTCTTAAGTGAACACTGAAAAGAAATAGAGGAGAATAATAGANGGGAAGACGAACCCAAGTGAAAGCAGGGTTCCAGAGAATAGCAAGGGGAGATAAGAAGGCCTTCTTAAGTGAACACTGAAAAGAAATAGAGGGGAATAATAGAATGGGAATTACTAGAGATCTCTTCAAGAAAATTGGAGACACTAAGGGAACATCTTATCAAAGATGAGCACAATTAATGACTAAAATGGCAAGGACCTAACAGAAGCGGGAGAGATTAAGCAGAACTGGCAAGAATATACAGAAGAACTAAATAAGAACATACTAATGACCCAGATAATAACTATAGTGTAGTCACTTATCTAGAGCCAGACATCCTGTAGTATGAAGTCAAGTGGGCCTTAGGAAGCATTACTATGAACAAAGCTACTGGAGGTGATGCAATTCCAGCTGAGCTGTTTCAAATCTTAAAAGATGATGCTGTGAAAGTGCTGCACTCAATATGCCAGCAAATTTGGAAAACTCAGCAATGGCCACAGACCTGGAAAAGGCCAGTTTTCATTCCAGTTCCAAAGAAAGGCAGTGTCAAAACTGTTCAAACTACCATACAATTTCACTCATCTCACACGCTAGCAAGGTAATGCTCAAATTCCTTCAAGCTAGGCTTCAAAGAACATGAACTAAGAAATTCCAGATGTACAAGCTGGATTTAGAAAAGGCAGAAGAACCAGAGATCACATTTCCAATGCCCTTTGAATCATAGAAAGAAAAAAAAAAGAATTTCAGAGAAACAACTACTTCTGCTTCACTGACAATGCTAAAGCTTTTGACTCTGTGGATAACAATAAACTGGAAAATTCTTAAAGAGATGGAAACACCAGACCACCTGACCTGCCTCTTGAGAAATCTGTATACAGGACAAGAAGCAACAGTTAGAACCAGACATGGAAAAACAGACTGGTTCAAAATTGGGAAAGGTGTACACCAAGGCTGTATATCATCACGCTGCTTATTTAACTTACATGCAGAGTACATCATCGAAATGCTGGGCTGGATAAATCACATGCTGGAATCAAGATTGCCAGGAGAAATATCAACAGTCTCAGATATGCAGATGATATCATTCTAATGGCATAAAGTAAAGAGGAACTGAAGAGCTTCCTGATGAAGGTGAAAGAGGAGAGTGAAAAAACTGGCTTAAAATTCAGCATTCAGAAAACTAAGTTCATGGCATCTGGTTCCATCACTTCATGGCAAATAGATGGGGAAAAATAGAAACATGGGCAAGTTTATTATCTCTGGCTCCAAAATCACTGTGGACAGTGACTGCAGCCTCAAAATTAAGAGACACTTGCTCCTTGGAAGAAAAGCTATGACAAACCTAGATAGTGTATTAAAAAGCAGCAAGGAGGTTAAACCAGTCAATCCTAAAGGAAATCAACCCTGAATATTCTTTGGAAGGTCTGATGCTGAAGCTCTAATACATTGGCCACCTGATGCAAATAGCCAACTCATTGGAAATAACCCTGATGCTGGGAAAGATTGAAGGCAGGATGAGAAGATGGTGACAGAAAATGAGATGGTTGGATGGCATCATCGACTCAATGGACTTGAGTTTGAGCAAACTCTGGGAGATAGTGAAGGAGAGGGAAGCCTGGCGTGCTGCAGTCCATGACATTGCAATGTCGGATATGACTGAGCAGCTGAAAAACAACTGTCTTTTATAAACGTTTACTTGGTGAAATAATTTTATGTGAATGCATAGTAAGTGAATGAATACAATTTATCGTTTTAGAACACTCAGATTAAATACTTCAGCTTGAGTTCAACATGTCAGCTTTCAAAAATACCACATCCTCTTCTGTCGTTTTCTTTCTGACTGGCATTCCCGGGCTGGAAGCCTTCCACACCTGGATCTCCATTCCCTTCTGCTTTCTCTATGCAACTGCTCTCTCAGGAAACAGCCTGGTTCTCTTTGCCATCATCACTCAGCCCAGCCTCCACGAGCCCATGTATTATTTCCTTTCCATGCTGTCCATCACTGACCTTGGCTTGTCTTTATCCACTCTGGTCACCATGCTGGGTATCTTCTGGTTCAATGCCAGGGAGATCAGCTTTAATGCCTGCTTGTCACAGATGTTTTTCATTCAGCTTTTCACTGTCATGGAATCTTCAGTGTTGTTGGCCACGGCCTTTGATCGATTTGTGGCTATCTCCAATCCTCTTAGATATGCCAGTGTCTTAACTGATCTTAAAATAGCACAGATTGGAGTAGCAATCGTCACCAGGGGGACCCTAATACTGACACCTATGGTGGTGCTTCTTAAGCGCTTGTCCTATTGCCGCAGCCACGTGCTCCACCACTCCTACTGCTTCCACCCTGATGTGACGAAGCTCCCGTGCACAGACACCAGGCTCAATAGTGCGGTTGGTCTGACAGCCCTGATCACTACTGCTGGGGTGGACTTGATCTTCATTATCCTCTCTTATCTTTTGATTATCAAGACTGTCTTCAGCATAGCATCCTCAGAAGAGAGGAAGAAAGCCTTCAGCACATGCATCTCTCATCTTGGTGCTGTTGCTGTATTCTATATTCCATTGATCAGCCTATCTTTTGTTCACAGATTTGGGAAACGGGCCCCACCGTATGTACATACTCTGATTGCAAATGCCTACCTGTTGATCCCCCCTGTAATGAACCCCATCATCTACAGTGTGAAGACCAAACAGATACGCAGGGCTGTGCTAAAAGTTCTCCATACCACTGCAACAAAGAAGTAGATGTGTTTCTCAAATTTTTTCTAGTCCTGGCCATCATAAGAAGTGAAAGTCTCTCAGTCGTGTCCGACTGTTTGTGATCCCATGAACTGTAGCCTGCAAGGCTCCTCTGTCCATGGAATTCTCCAGGCCAGAATACTGGAGTGGGTAGCCATTCCCTTCTCAAGGGGATCTTCCTGACCCAGGAATCAAACTGGGGTCTCCTGCATTGCAGGCGAATTCGTTACCAGCTGAGCTACCAGGGAAGCCCATGGGCATCATATAGATGAGTAAAATGCCATTTACAGAAGCAAAAATCTTGAGGCTCATGCTTGGGATGAAAACATAAAAAATATCACTTTAGCTTTAAGTAATAAGACCCTCAGATAAAAAAGATAAATTTAAGCTGGAAAATCCCTGTTACCATTTTCCTCAGATAACCCCAATTATATTAATATTTCTTCATTCAAGATGAAAAATTTATAATTACCAAGATCTCACAATCCAGTTTTGGTTTCACATATGGAATTAGTTTTTGGTTTTGAGTTTTTAGACAAAGATGGGAATGAAAATTTACAACTAACAATTATAAATTACCAAATTTTTATCATCTAAACCTGGCACACACAAACTGGTCTTGTCCATGGCTATAGAATTGTTCTAAATATGTTTACTTTTCTTTATGCCTATGGCTTCCCTGACCTTTAATATGATGGCTGTTATCATCATCCATACATTTTTTACTGCTTTGTCAGTCATTTAAAATTTTTTGTCAAATATTCTTACCTTCACTTAGCTCTTCAGGTAAGATTTATAACACAATCATTCTGTGAAAATAAGTCTCCTCAGATCACCTCCAAACTGTACAGTTTATTTAGAAGTACTGATGTCATAGTTGATGCTTAATAGATTTGTTGTGGTTAGCAAACATCATCTAAAAATAAAGGAATTTTCTTTATAGTCCTTAGTTTGCAGACAGTTTAATTTGGTTGGGTTTATGTTGCTATATTTGAATTCTCCTGTCAAGAAGACTTGAAGTGGGTAAGGTAGTCTTGCTCTAGGTAAGAAAATGGAAGTCACACCAGCGGTTAACACTGGAGTTATTTAATTCAAGGAACTGGATACACAGGCTTAGAGAAATTCAACGGCACAAAGGTAATACAGAGGTAATAACTGCAGGATGTCACTTCTGCCTTTAAGTCTATCTAAGCAAAAAGAAGAGTTTGAGATTATGAAAACCTAGACGCTTGGTGGAGGGTCTCCTCAGAGCTGACTCTCAGACCTGTAATGAGAGGGTGCTGCCCTGCTGGGTTAGTACCTCAGAAGTTTATAGGTCAGACCACAGGGAGCCAAAACTCAAACCTCTGTGGATGGGCACTTTGTAGGTGGAGCTTTTGCATCAGGATCCCAGAAGAGGACCTCTCAGAGAACTGGGACTCAGATCCCTGGAAAGGAGCCCACTTATATTGGTGCTAAGAGTGTGGAAATACTTGCAATTGGAAAGTGGATCTGAAACTAGCCAGCAAAGAACTATTGCTGTCCAAGCATTAGCAGGAACAGCAAGGAAACAATGGAGATACTTGTCCTTCCAGTATAGCAGGGAACCCAGCTGCCAAACAATGATCATGGTTATTCATTTTCTGTCTTCTTAGCAGCTTCAGAGCATAGAGAATGGTAGTTTATAAAGCTGAAGTATAATATCTTCATATACATCACAGTGCAGTAATGTGCATGTAACAGAATTATGTTTGATGGAACCATTACAGGAATTTCCTTAGTTGCTCTAATCTGGACTGTTGATAATAACAGCAGTATCCAGTAACTATAGATAGACAAGTGCTTCCACACTTCACCAAACATTTCTACATACAATCTTCTGCAATGCTGCTAATTGAATATTTTCAGGAAACATGGAATGTGAACTATTCTTTAGATTAAATGGGCCCAACTGACATATGCAGAACATTCTAGAAAACAGAGGCAGAATGCATATTCTTCTCAAGCACAGGAGGAATTTCTACCAGGATAGGTCATATGTTAGGTCGTAAAATAAGTCTTAACAAAATTACCTGTCAGTCCTGCCAGGGATTCTAAGGATTTCGCAGATCTTTTGTGTGGATGTGATGGCTCACACATCTTGTTTCCTCTCGGTGGTGGGACAATTCTTTAGAATGTATGTCTTCTCTCCACCGTGCAGAGCCAGGCTGACTGTTGCTAGACTCCCATTTGCCTTCCCTGTGGTGTGCTATTAGTTCAACTTCATGTGCTTTCTTTTGATTCTGCCTAGTCCAGCTCTTTCTCTGTGTGTGCTCACTAGCCCTGTGTAAAAGCTTGCACTGTCCACCTGTGGGGACACGCACTGTGAACTCTCTATGGAGGACATATAGTAAGGCATGTGAGCAAACGGGGGACTGAAGTGAGGCATCCCCAGTGGCTTTTGGGCAGGCTTCCTAGTAGAGTCTGCAAAGTGGTTAATAGCTTCTGAATCCCCTCTGTCAGTTTCAATCCCTGACTGCTGTGATCCCAACTCTCCATATCCCTGAGTCATGCAGATCACCTTAGTATTCTGGGGGGTGTGGAGTAGTTCAAAAAGACACAGGCCTCTTTTGAAGCATCCTTTACTGCTGGGGGAGGTGCCCCCTCACTTCCCTCTCACTTTTCCCCCATGGAAAAGTGACCTCTCTTGGCACTCATATCTCAGGGGAGTTATGCTGCCCTCAGGTAGCATGATGCAGGAAAAGTGAATCTGTTTTCTTCTTCTTCAGTGTGTCTATTCCTGGATGTTTTTGCTGAGACTTCTTCCCAGAACTCCTGGACTCCCACAAAGGTACTTTTATCTGTGGGCAGTTGTCAAAACCAGTGTTCTTTGGAGAGAATATTGTAGAAAATTCCTATTCTACTATCCTACTCACGGTCATAGTCTTGACCCAAGGCTACGTCATCTTTCTGGAGCTCTGTCCTAATATAGTTCAAAGAGACCTGGAATAGTAGGACATCCCACAAAGCCTCACACTGGTCCATTACATTGATATAATGATGAAATCATGCTAAGCATGTGGGATGGACAAGAAACAGCTAGTAACACATGCACTCTAGAGCATAGCTGGCAAGCCTTCACACATGCAGAGTTCTTCCATATCTGTGAAACTCTTGGTGGCTCAGTGTTCTGGAGTCTGCTAGGACATTTCTTGCTCAGTAAAGTAAAAATGTTGTGTTTTGCTCTCCAAACCCAAGAAGGATACCAATGTTTAGTAGGCCCCTTTGGGTTCTGGAGGCATTTACACTGACTCTTCTCTCCCTACCTCCCTCCACACACTATTAGGTGCTGCCTCACTGACACTGAAATTTTCTTCAATACTCAGAGGATCCTCAGATATTTGTATGTATTTCCTGTTAAAGGGTTAGTTTATTTGGTTAACTATTTCCCTTCTGAGTGAAGGTCAGGGTGCTCTATCTTTACAGGCCTAAGGACTATGACTTGTTAAGAAATCTGACTCTGGTCTGACCTTGCCCTGACATGTAAAGGCAGTTGTCAGCAGCTCTGTTTTCTCATGTGACCCCCACCTACACATTTATATTTCTGGGATATAAGTGAAGGTATGCTTAGATATGGTACATGTATAGCTCAGATATAGGGATACCTCAAAAAGTATCTGGATTTAATATTCTATTACTTAATTCTAATGTTAAAGTGTGTGTGTGTGTGTGTGCATGCATGTGCCTTTTTCCTATCAATTCAGAGCTACTCTGAAATAATGTGTTTAGAAATTCTTCACTGTATGATCTTCTATATATCTAAGATTTTCTGGTTATTGTTTCTGCCCTCTATAGACACTGCCTTTGATATATCTATGGATAGGATGACATGTCTTGTCATGGGGAGGGCAATATGCTATTTGTTCTTCATCTGGGCATAAGGGTTCTCTGTTCATCCCAGATACTGCCAAAAAGTTAAAGCGCAGACCTGCCTCGGTGGCAGAAATGTCCTTATTCATTCTTTTACATTAAGCAAATTTATCCTTGGCCTAAAATTTGGCACAAAAGGGTCAGGTTAGGGTGAAAGGGGCAGAAGTAAAATCATTGGATGTTTGATGGAGTTCTGCAGTCCAGCACCTCAGAATTTGAAACAGCGCTTAGAGCAGCCTCCGTTTCCCTGTCAACATGCTCCTGTACATATTGTGGGCTTCCCTTCTTTACACTGGCAGGTAAAGAATCTGCCTGCCGATGTAGTAATCACAGGTTTGATCCCTGGGTCAGGGAGATCCCCTGGAGAAGGAAATGACAATCCACTCTAGTACTCTTGCCTGGAGAATATATGGAGAGAGGAGCCTGATGGGCTACAGTCCATGGGGTTGCAAAGAGTCAGACATGCCTAAATAACTTTCACTTCACTTTCACTCACAATTGTCAAAATGGCTATTATCAAAAAGGCAAGAAATAACAAGTGTTGGAGAGAATGTGGAGAAAAGGGAACCCTCATGCACTGTTGGTGGAATGTAAATTGGTGCAGCCACTACATAAAAACAAGAGATTAATTTGTCTAATTAAAAATAGAATTACCATATGATCCAGCAATTCTATCCCTCAGTGTTTATCCACAGAAAATGAAAGACTAATTTGAGCAGATCCATGCACTCCTATGTTCCCTACAGCATTATGAATAATAGCCAAGATCTGAAAGCAACCTAAGTGCCCATCAATATTTGAGTGGATAAAGATGTAATATATATATAACTAAATGTTATTCAGCCATAAAAATTAAAATCTTTCCAATTTTAACACGTGGATGGACCCAGAAGATCTTATGCTAAGTAAAATACGTCAGATAGAGAAAGACAAACACATTATGGTTTCATTTACATGTGGATCTAAAAAACAAAACAAATGAACAGCTATAGTGAAACAGATTCAGATACAGAGAACAAACAGGTGATTGTTAGAGGGAGGCAGTTTGATGGTCGGGGGAGGAGAGAAATAGAAGAGGAAGATTAAGAAACTGGTGAGGGGGAATTCATATATAAAATTCATTAGTCATAGGTATGAAATGAACAACATAGGGAATATAGTTAATAATTATGTAATATCTTTGGGTTTCCCTGGTGGTTCAGATGGTAATGCGTCTGTCTGCAATGCTGGAGACCCAGGTTCAATCCCTGGGTTGGGAAGTTCCTCTGGAGAAGGAAATGGCAGCCCACTCCAGTATTCTTGCCTGGAAAATCCAATGGACGGCGGAGCCTGGTAGGCTACTGTTCATGGGGTTGCAAAGAGTCGGACACGACTGAGCGATGGTCAGGGGAGGAGAGAAATAGAAGAGGAAGATTAAGAAACTGGTGAGGGAGAATTCATATATAAAATGCATTAGTCATAGGTATGAAATGAACAACATAGGGAATATAGTTAATAATTATGTAATATCTTTGTATGGTGACAGATGGTAACTAGATTTACAGTGATTACATTGAAATTTATGGAAATATCAAATCACTATGCTGTGTAACAGGAACTAACAATATTAAACATAAATTCTACTTCAAAAACAAACACTTAGGAAAAACAATCATATTTGTGGTTACCATACATGGGGATGGGGAAAGGGGGAATTGGTTGAAAATTGTCAAAATATAAACTTCCACTTAGAAGATTAACAAATACAACATGATAAATATAATTAACCTTGCTGTAAGTTATCTATGAAAATTATTAAGAGTAAATTCTGAGTTCTCATTACAAGGGAAACATTTTTTCTATTTATTTATTGTTTCATCTTTATGACATGATGTTGTACACTACATTTATTATGCTAATCATTTAATGTACATAAGTTATATTTTTCAGTGTAGACATTAAACTTACATGTTGCCATGTGTCAATTATTTCTCCGTAAGTCTGGGAGAAAAATTAATTTCAAATCAGTCAGGTAAGAGAAGCCTTCAGTTCAGTTCAGTTCAATTCAGTCGCTCAGTCGTGTCCAACTCTTTGCAACCCCATGAATCGCAGCACGCCAGGCCTCCCTGTTCATCACTGTCTCCCGGAGTTCACTCAGACTCACGTCCATCGAGTCCGTGATGCCATCCAGCCATCTCATCCTGGGTCGTCCCCTTCTCCTCCTGCCCCCAATTCCTCCCAGCATCAGAGTCTTTTCCAATGAGTCAACTCTTCTCATGAGGTGGCCAAAGTACTGGAGTTTCAGCTTTAGCATCAGTCCTTCCAAAGAAATCCCAGGGCTGATCTCCTTCAGAATGGACTGGTTGGATCTCCTTGCAGTCCAAGGGACTCTCAAAAGTCTTCCCCAACACCACAGTTCAAAAGCATCAATTGCCCGACGCTCAGCCTTCTTCACAGTCCAACTCTCACATCCAAACATGACCACAGGAAAAACCATAGCCTTGACTAGATGGACCTTAGCCGGCAAAGTAATGTCTCTGCTTTTGAATATGCTATCTAGGTTGGTCATAACTTTTCTTCCAAGGAGCAAGCGTCTTTTAATTTCATGGCTGCAATCACCATCTG